>WSYH01011610.1:0-20551 GCA_036426205.1 Ascaphus truei
ACCACCCCAGGCCTCTCTCCTAGCGTTCTTACCTTCCAAGTTCCTGAGTATCCAGAGGCCTGGTCCTCGACGTCTGTGCTGAAGCGTTGTTGCCAGCACTGGCCTGCTGCTATCTCCTTGCAGTGGCCTACCCCGGACGTCTGTGCTGAAGCGTTGATGCCAGCACTGGTAACTGCTGCATTCCCTCCTAGCAGTGGCTACCCTTCCTGTCCTGTGGCCTGCCGCTATTCTCCTGTAGTGGCCTATCCTGGACGCCTGTGCTGAAGCGTTGATGCCAGCACTGGTAACTGCTGCATTCCCTCCTAGCAGTGGCTACCCTTCCTGTCCTGCGGCCTGCTGCTATTCTCCTGCAGTGGCCTATCCTGGACGCCTGTGCTGAAGCGTTGATGCCAGCACTGGTAACTGCTGCATTCCTTCCTAGCAGTGGCTACCCTTCCTTTCCTGCGGCCTGCTGCGATCCTCTTGCAGTGGCCTGCCTTGGACTTCTGCGCTGAAGCGTTGGTTCTTCCCGACGCTGCCCTGCGGTGAACTTCGGTCAGCCTGCTGTCTCCTCCTGCTGAGATCGGCGTCATGGGCCGAGGCCGCTCCTCGCGCAGAAGCCACCCCCGCGCTCACGCTCCTAAGCTGAAGCGGGGCACTCCTGATTTCCTGTTGCCGAACTCCTGCTTCATTAACGACGATGCTGCCTTCTCCAATCCTGACCCTGTGATGTACGACTATGAACTGCGCACTCCGGATCAGTCTGCGTGGACTAAGGTCGGTGATTATATAACCCCACCTCAGCCCCGCGGTCCGGTCCCGGTTTGTGGCGAGCATCGGCGTAACAGTATGCTCGGCCCATTAAAACCGGACCGCGCCGTGGCGGGGGATGGCAATTTACCAACTGAAGTTATGTCCCGGCCTGCGTATCAGTCCCACTATGAAGGCCAGTATTTGTGTGAAGTAATACCCCTGATGGATGAAATGTTTACCTATGAAGGTTTAACCCCTTTGCAAAGACAATGCCGTTGTGATCTCTTTATTAAGGCTTACTGCATCCTGAACTTAAAACAGTCTCTGGCCGCTTGTATTCGCTCTCCTGATTCCCCTATAACCTGGGATAACGTTTACCCTATTGAACTGGCCGACGCCCAAGAGGCACTCTACCTCCTGGCCTCATCACTGGACATTCCCCTAGTACAACAGGGCGCCCTCCACATGTTGGCTCAGTCTCAAGATACACTCCATGTACTTTCCTCAACACTAGACATTCACATAATAGAACAGGATCCCCTCCTTGCCAGCTACGCTGCTGCTTGGCAAATTCTCTATGCTGCCAGTCCTGTTGCTAAACCTGTGGGGGTACCTCTCTCTCCTAAGTATGGTCAAACCATTTCTCTGTCGCTGCCCGCTAAGGAAGAAGCTGCCACGCTCCCTAATCCTGAGTTAACCTCCCTAAGTTCTGTCCCAGAGGTTATTTCGGTCTTAACCCCTGCTAGTCAGGCCTATGCGTCCCCCACTGTAAATCCCTGCTGTCCCCAGGTCAGTGTGTCTTCCCTAGCACCAGAGAATGAATCCTGTTTGCCTTCTTTTCCTAACCCAAAAATTCTAAGCTCTGTTTCCGAGGTTTTTTCTGTATTAACCCCTGCTAGTCTGCTCTGTGAGGTCCCTACTGCTAACCCTAGTATTCCGCAGTCTAATGATTGGTCCCTAGGGCAAGAGGCAGAACCCCCTATGACCCCACTCTCGGAGACTAGCTTCTATTTCTCTGATTCTCAGGTACAGAGTAATTTAACCCTTGGGGTTTTTCCTTTGTTAACCCCTGCAGGTCAGCCCTGTGAACCTTCCTTGGTAGATCCCTTTAGTTCGTCAGTCAGGGACACCTCCTTAGCCTCAGAGGATCAACCCCTTTTGTCCTCTGACTTGGCTAAAATTCTCGGCAATAATACTGGCTCCAGTAAAAAGTACTCTGGAGCCGTTTGTTTCTCTAAACCTGTTCGCAGAATCCCTACTCCTAGGTATTTCACTCACCCCGTCTGTCACTCAGAGAGCTGAGACCCCTGCTTCTGAGCATAGACCCCTTTTCGTGGAATCTGTTGTCGTTTCTGATGTCCCAGACACTCTTTCCCAAATACCCACTTCAGAGACCAGCACAGGCGTGGTTGCCCCACTTGCACTGTCTGAGTTCTCCTTTTCTCAAATCCTAGGGTTTAAAGCGAACAGTACATATTATGCTCCTTTCCAAGTGACCCCTTCTGAGATCAGCGTATCTGCTGTTGCTCCCTTAGTACAATTAAAGTTAGGGCCCTTCTTTTTGAAGGATCAGGCTTTCAAGTTTGAGACTCCCTTTATCCCTGACTTTGTAAATCTGCAGTCCCTTCTCACTGTAGTTAAAAGTTCTCCAGCAGCCGCTGAGTTAAGCTTTGCCGCTGCCAAATCTTCTGTTATAGAAGCAACCTTGCCTAGCTTACTTCTGTCTGTCCTATCTGTGATGCCTATCACCTGTACTAAAATTTCTGTTTTGCAAGGTATTTCTCCTATTAAATCTGTGATACCTGCAATTCCTTTAATCAGTTCCAAAACCCCTGTCACTAAGTCTCCCATGGAGTCTGATGCCCTCACTAGGGATTCTCAGGGACCTAATTCTGTAAAAAGCAAGATGTCCCTTGTGTCTGTTGGAGAGTTTACCCCAGTTTCTCTCACGGATCATGCCACAGCCTCCGGGATGATTAAAAATGACTTTTAGTCTGGGATGCCCATTCCTGTAATAATACTGTTTCACGCTGATTCGCCCACAGTATTCGGGGTATCCACTACTGACTGTATGTCTACTACCACGAACTCAGGGGTATCGCATTTGGAACTTTCCCTTTTTTCAGAAGATCCCGTCTTTAAAATGGACTTATTTTTCTCTGTGTCTTCCACAATACTTGGGGTACTTGCTATTGACTGTCCTGTCCCAAAACTAGGGTTACCTCTCAAAAAGGTGCCTGGAGCTACCGATGTTAAAAACCCTATGTTTAAAACAGTAACAATTTGCATTGCTTCTCCCACAGTATCATGTGAGACCTGGGTACCTGGGACCTCCACTCCGAAGCCAAGCTCTAGTTCTCTGTCTTCTTTCTCTGTGTTGGAGGCACCCAGCTTTAACCCCAAGACTTTTTTCCCTAAGGTTGATGCACCGCTTAACCGCCTGCCTTGTTTTTTGGATAAAATCTGTTTTCTCACCTTCAAACAGACTCCTTACTCGCAGGTCTCTGTGCGGTGCCCAAAGTACCCGATCTGTATGGCAATTGACCTCTCCCTAAGACGAAGACATCCTTACTGGACCTCGTCGCTTTACCTGAAACGTCCGTTCCTGTTCTCTATGAGTCCACTATGGGTATAGACATGCTTATTATGTCCTTCGCCAAGGCCACAATTTCGGATTTGATTCTCTCTAAAGATCACAAACCAAAGGAAGCGGATCCTTCTTCAACTGCCAGTACCATGAGTTGCATACACACTGCTACAGACTCTCACAAATTGCTTGGGATAGCAACCCTGCTTGGTATCAAAAGTACCGTTGCAATAGTGTGCAGTGAACCCTCCCGCCCCATTCCCTTGCTAACCACCACCCGGAATTCCTTGGAAGCTAAAGACTCTCGCAACTTACTCCGTGCTGATTTCACCAAAGACATTGCCTTCTCTGAAGGTCCCTCTGCCATTTTTGTCCGACAATCTGTGTCCTGTGTCCCGTACTCTTGGACTATTACTATGCACCGGACACCTGGCTACTGTCCTTCCGATGTTCCCATTCCGGAGCCCTCAGGTCCCATTGTCCATGTACCAAGAACTGCAGTTCCACCGCTGTCTTTCATGGCACTCGACAATGTACATCTGGATTGTGGACCTAATTCTCGCCGGAGACACTTCAGGAACAACTCAATGTCTCCCAGACCTATGAATGGTCCTGTTCACCCAGGCTTCTCACCCAGTGGTGGGGGTACTGTAAGGAATCCCAACAAACTATGGGCTTTCAACGCCACCTCTCGCCTAAGGAGGTTTAGGAACAATTCCATGTCCCCCAAATCTGTGATGGATCTTGTTCGTCCGGAGGTCTCACCTGAAGGGGGGGTACTGTAAGGAATCCACTACTGGCTTTGACTATTGCCTTGCAGACCTGTGTGAGCCGAGGCCGCTCCTCGCGCAGAAGCCACCCCCGCGCTCACGCTCCTAAGCTGAAGCGGGGCACTCCTGATTTCCTGTTGCCGAACTCCTGCTTCATTAACGACGATGCTGCCTTCTCCAATCCTGACCCTGCGATGTACGACTATGAACTGCGCACTCCGGATCAGTCTGCGTGGACTAAGGTCGGTGATTATATAACCCCACCTCAGCCCCGCGGTCCGGTCCCGGTTTGTGGCGAGCATCGGCGTAACAGTATGCTCGGTCCATTAAAACCGGACCGCGCCATGGCGGGGGATGGCAATTTACCAACTGAAGTTATGTCCCGGCCTGCGTATCAGTCCCACTATGAAGGCCAGTATTTGTGTGAAGTAATACCCCTGATGGATGAAATGTTTACCTATGAAGGTTTAACCCCTTTGCAAAGACAATGCCGTTGTGATCTCTTTATTAAGGCTTACTGCATCCTGAACTTAAAACAGTCTCTGGCCGCTTGTATTCGCTCTCCTGATTCCCCTATAACCTGGGATAACGTGTACCCTATGGAACTGGCCGACGCCCAAGAGGCACTCTACCTCCTGGCCTCATCACTGGACATTCCCCTAGTACAACAGGGCGCCCTCCTCATGTTGGCTCAGTCTCAAGATACACTCCATGTACTTTCCTCAACACTAGACATTCACATAATAGAACAGGATCCCCTCCTTGCCAGCTACGCTGCTGCTTGGCAGATTCTCTATGCTGCCAGTCCTGTTGCTAAACCTGTGGGGGTACCTCTCTCTCCTAAGAATGGTCAAACCATTTCTCTGTCGCTGCCCGCTAAGGAAGAAGCTGCCACGCTCCCTAATCCTGAGTTAACCTCCCTAAGTTCTGTCCCTGAGGTTATTTCGGTCTTAACCCCTGCTAGTCAGGCCTATGCGTCCCCCACTGTAAATCCCTGCTGTCCCCAGGTCAGTGTGTCTTCCCTAGCACCAGAGAATGAATCCTGTTTGCCCTCTTTTCCTAACCCAAAAATTCTAAGCTCTGTTTCCGAGGTTTTTTCTGTATTAACCCCTGCTAGTCTGCTCTGTGAGGTCCCTACTGCTAACCCTAGTATTCCGCAGTCTAATGATAGGTTCCTAGGGCAAGAGGCAGAACCCCCTATGACCCCACTCTCGGAGACTAGCTTCTATTTCTCTGATTCTCAGGTACAGAGTAATTTAACCCTTGGGGTTTTTCCTATGTTAACCCCTGCAGGTCAGCCCTGTGAACCTTCCTTGGTAGATCCCTTTAGTTCGTCAGTCAGGGACACCTCCTTAGCCTCAGAGGATCAACCCCTTTTGTCCTCTGACTCGGCTAAAATTCTCGGGGTTATGCCCCCTGAACTTTCGGCAAATATACTGGCTCCAGTAAAAAGTACTCTGGAGCCGTTTGTTTCTCTAAACCTGTTCGCAGAATCCCTACTCCTAGGTATTTCACTCACCCCGTCTGTCACTCAGAGAGCTGAGACCCCTGCTTCTGAGCATAGACCCCTTTTCGTGGAATCTGTTGTCGTTTCTGATGTCCCAGACACTCTTTCCCAAATACCCACTTCAGAGACCAGCACAGGCATGGTTGCCCCAGTTGCACTGTCTGAGTTCTCCTTTTCTCAAATCCTAGGGTTTAAAGCGAACAGTACATATTATCCTCCTTTCCAAGTGACCCCTACTGAGATCAGCGTATCTGCTGTTGCTCCCTCAGTACCATTAAAGTTAGGGCCCTTCTTTTTGAAGGATCAGGCTTTCAAGTTTGAGACTCCCTTTATCCCTGACTTTGTAAATCTGCAGTCCCTTCTCACTGTAGTTAAAAGGTCTCCAGCAGCCGCTGAGTTAAGCTTTGCCGCTGCCAAATCTTCTGTTATAGAAGCAACCTTGCCTAGCTTACTTCTGTCTGTCCTATCTGTGATGCCTATCACCTTTACTAAAATTTCTGTTTTGCAAGGTATTTCTCCTATTAAATCTGTGATACCTGCAATTCCTTTAATCAGTTCCAAAACCCCTGTCACTAAGTCTCCCATGGAGTCTGATGCCCTCACTAGGGATTCTCAGGGACCCAATTCTGTAAAAAGCAAGATGTCCCTTGTGTCTGTTGGAGAGTTTACCCCAGTTTCTCTCACGGATCATGCCACAGCCTCCGGGATGATTAAAAATGACTTTAAGTCTGGGATGCCCATTCCTGTAATAATACTGTTTCACGCTGATTCGCCCACAGTATTCGGGGTATCCACTACTGACTGTATGTCTACTACCACGAACTCAGGGGTATCGCATTTGGAACTTTCCCTTTTTTCAGAAGATCCCGTCTTTAAAATGGACTTATTTTTCTCTGTGTCTTCCACAATACTTGGGGTACTTGCTATTGACTGTCCTGTCCCAAAACTAGGGTTACCTCTCAAAAAGGTGCCTGGAGCTACCGATGTTAAAAACCCTATGTTTAAAACAGTAACAATTTGCATTGGTTCTCCCACAGTATCATGTGAGACCTGGGTACCTGGGACCTCCACTCCGAAGCCAAGCTCTAGTTCTCTGTCTTCTTTCTCTGTGTTGGAGGCACCCAGCTTTAACCCCAAGACTTTTTTCCCTAAGGTTGATGCACCGCTTAACCGCCTGCCTTGTTTTTTGGATAAAATCTGTTTTCTCACCTTTCAAACAGACTCCTTACTCGCAGGTCTCTGTGCGGTGCCCAAAGTGCCCGATCTGTATGGCAATTGGCCTCTCCCTAAGACGAAGACACCCTTACTGGACCTCGTCGCTTTACCTGAAGCATCCGTTCCTGTTCTCTATGGGTCCACTATGGGTATAGACATGCTTATTATGTCCTTCGCCAAGGCCACAATTTCGGATTTGATTCTCTCTAAAGATCACAAACCAAAGGAAGCGGATCCTTCTTCAACTGCCAGTACCATGAGTTGCATACACACTGCTACAGACTCTCGCAAATTGCTTGGGATAGCAACCCTGCTTGGTATCAAAAGTACCGCTGCAATAGTGTGTAGTGAACCCTCCCGCCCCATTCCCTTGCTAACCACCACCCGGAATTCCTTGGAAGCTAAAGACTCTCGCAACTTCCTCCGTGCTGATTTCACCAAAGACATTGCCTTCTCTAAAGGTCCCTCTGCCATTTTTGTCCGACAATCTGTGTCCTGTGTCCCGTACTCTTGGACTATTACTATGCACCGGACACCTGGCTACTGTCCTTCCGATGTTCCCATTCCGGAGCCCTCAGGTCCCATTGTCCATGTACCAAGAACTGCAGTACCACCGCTGTCTTTCATGGCACTCGCCAATGTACATCTGGATTGTGGACCTAATTCTCGCCGGAGACACTTCAGGAACAACTCAATGTCTCCCAGACCTATGAATGGTCCTGTTCACCCAGGCTTCTCACCCAGTGGTGGGGGTACTGTAAGGAATCCCAACAAACTATGGGCTTTCAACGCCACCTCTCGCCTAAGGAGGTTTAGGAACAATTCCATGTCCCCCAAATCTGTGATGGATCTTGTTCGTCCGGAGGTCTCACCTGAAGGGGGGGGGGTACTGTAAGGAATCCACTACTGGCTTTGACTATTGCCTTGCAGACCTGTGCAGTTGCAGGCTTCCTCTGGCAATCTATGGCACAGGTGCTGCCTCTCATTGCAGCTTCTGCCCTGTGCTACTTCATTGGAGGAATTCTCACACACCCTCCTCCTGTGATTGGATCTCCGCCCTTTATATTCTAGGCGTTGGCTCTGAACCAGCGCCGAGCATAACTATTCCTACCTCTATGTTACTGTCTCTGCCACAAACCACCCCAGGCCTCTCTCCTAGCGTTCTTACCTTCCAAGTTCCTGAGTATCCAGAGGCCTGGTCCTGGACGTCTGTGCTGAAGCGTTGTTGCCAGCACTGGCCTGCTGCTATCTCCTTGCAGTGGCCTACCCTGGACGTCTGTGCTGAAGCGTTGATGCCAGC
This sequence comes from Ascaphus truei, assembly GCA_036426205.1. Classification (NCBI taxonomy): domain Eukaryota; kingdom Metazoa; phylum Chordata; class Amphibia; order Anura; family Ascaphidae; genus Ascaphus; species Ascaphus truei. Next base: position 8,112 of record WSYH01011610.1, read on the forward strand.
ACTGGTGACTGCTGCATTCCCTCCTAGCAGTGGCAACCCTTCCTGTCCTGTGGCCTGCCGCTATTCTCCTGTAGTGGCCTATCCTGGACGCCTGTGCTGAAGCGTTGATGCCAGCACTGGTACTGCTGCATTCCCTCCTAGCAGTGGCTACCCTTCCTGTCCTGTGGCCTGCTGCTATTCTCCTGCAGTGGCCTACCCTGGACGCCTGTGCTGAAGCGTTGATGCCAGCACTGGTAACTGCTGCATTCCCTCCTAGCAGTGGCTACCCTTCCTTTCCTGTGGCCTGCTGCGATCCTCTTGCAGTGGCCTGCCTTGGACTTCTGCGCTGAAGCATTGGTTCTTCCCGACGCTGCCCTGCGGTGAACTTCGGCCAGCCTGCTGTCTCCTCCTGCTGAGATCGGCGTCATGGGCCGAGGCCGCTCCTCGCGCAGAAGCCACCCCCGCGCTCACGCTCCTAAGCTGAAGCGGGGCACTCCTGATTTCCTGTTGCCGAACTCCTGCTTCATTAACGACGATGCTGCCTTCTCCAATCCTGACCCTGCGATGTACGACTGGGGGTGGGATGAATCCATTTGTATTCCATGTAATTTTCTATTGGAACAGCACAGACATGCACCCTGCCACTTTCTCCTTATAAAAAGAAATGGTGTAATAGATCTCACTTGCAACAACGATTTTTATGAAAAAATATTAATTGTGTTTCCAAACATTGATGAGAAAGGACTGTAAAAGTCATATCAAGTGAGGTCCATAGATCAACACATAATCAAGCAAAAGAGCAATAATTGTCTCTTTGGTACATATTTCTATTTTTTGTGAAATCCAAAATGAATTATTCCTGAGCAGTATCTGAACGCACAGGGCCAATTGTGGTCGTCATTGTGAATACAATTGAACATTGCGTCGATTTTAAAAATCCTAGGTTATGGCGAAAGATTTTCTATTCTATTTTATAATGGATTTTGGCCTGACCACTGAAATGAGCACGAAATTGGATTTGAAATATATTAAGTGCACCAATTTGTCCTGACCATATATGCCCCAAACATGGAATATTGCCATCAGCTTTTTATTTCTATATATTATTCATATAATGGTTTTTTAAACCCTAACTTTTAAAAAAAAAAAAAATATTAATTACATGTTCCCTGATTTTACTAATGTACATCTGGTTACTTTTACCAAGCTGGTAAAATGTGATGGTCTTCATTAAGATGTCACCAATTTGGTAGTGGTGTGTGAAATTCATGACTTGTAGCAATAGAGTAAAGACCAAGGGGGGTTGGAAAAAGTACAGCACTTCTTGAGTCCAGGTAAGTGGTCACGAATCCTAGCGCCACCAATATGACATCTGATTGTATTATCAAGGCAGGTATGCTCCTGGAAGGAAGCTGGACACCTCCCTGGTAACCAGCAATAACGAGGAGAGAATTTTAAAGTCCCACATACAGTAACTTAGAGAAACCCAAATGGTGCACTCTGAGAGTGGGTACAAAAGATAACATTTATCTGCACAATTTGAAGAGGAAAAACCGACTGCCTTGATACAACACTAAAAAACATGTGAGTGAACCAAAACCGTGCCCCTATTCACATTATTAATGCCAATGGTATACAATCAAACCAATAGTTTTAAATACTAGGGGACTCGAACGCATATGCGTGTCTTGAATCATAGGTGGCATCCTATAATAATCTCCTAGTAAACAACCTAACACACTACCTTAATAAACAATACCAAGACATATAAAACCTCCGTGGGGCAAGAATGTACAGTATGCAGAACAACAGTAGTATACCGTTGCAACTGAGTACTCTAGAGCAAAGGCAAATTTCCTATGAAGTAAATGGGGCATACACATATCTATAATGTATTTATAAATACAAATATGAGCCCGATAATCTGCTATTGGAAGCAAACAACCAGAAAGAGGGTAGTCCACCTCATGGGGTACACCTACTATCCCACCAAAACAGTAATCAATAACCTATGAGCTAACAAGACATCCGGATGGCGAATGCATGATTTCCCTGTAAACCCACAGGCAGCAGAGAGTTCTGATAATCATAATTCAATACATAATGTGTATCTACAGTATGTTTCGAGACAATGCACACAAAGATAGGGGTCCCAAATAATGGCGCACTGCAAACCGAGAAATAATGTATATATTGTGGGGCAAAGAGTGCGGCTGAAATATAAGGCATATTAAATAAAATGTTAGTAAACAGATATAAAATAAATATGTCATCCTCTCAGTATTCAAGATAGAATTCAGGATATATTTCGTGGCCTCTAAGATGGTTAGTCTTTGTTTAAACTGGATTTATATTATTTTAGTATTCAGTAAATCAGAGGCAAAGTGTGGATACCCCCCTGGAGTTTGTGTAACCCTGTTGTAGATATCAAATAGTCTGGGTATTGAAAATTTCGTGCAAGGTGCCGCCCTATGTATAATTTTCAACCCACCACTATCATATCTGTGTCACAATGGAAGGTTATTACCTCCAGATAATCTGGGGATGGGTCGGAATAACATACATAAAGTCTTTAAACCCGCTGCAAGCACACTTTGTATATGGCTAACATCAAAATGCACTGGTGATACTAGTCATTAAAGTCATACCACATTCCAATACCTGCTCCGGAGGCCTACTATAAAAGGCCTTAAATGCACGTAGCAAGGCCTAAGATATATAAGATTCAACCGTTGCGAGCTAGATTTAAAGCTGTGCAGATAATGTTCATGGAAAGGACTGCCGATTGCTGCTAAAGTAACAGTTTTGTTACTTGTTGGCTGCTGCTTGTTGGCTCTTCATATTAACCCGTTCATGCTTTCGAAAGCCGTTCGCGGCATGTCAGTAGTGATCCTAACCCAGCTGCTTTTGGCTTCTGCCCTCCTCTGCAGACTGCCCTTCTTTGACAAAGAGAAGGGACGAAGCGGTGGAGAATGGTTGCAACAGAGGGTGGGGAAAATACATTGGGGATAACGTTATGATGGGTAGCACAATGAGTCTATTTCATATCTTGGAATTCCAAGTGACATACACACAAGACGTACCACAAGGGAGGCACAAATCTTTTCTCTCTATTTTCACATCCAGAAAAGGGTCTAGATGGGAGTAACCCCCCTTTACATGCTATATGGTTAAGCAAGTTCACATGTTCTGTTTTGAGATAAACATGAGAATCAGTGCGTGTCTAGATTGACGGTAACTTCAACCTGACTTTAAGCCTCATTATGAGATCTACAAGGTCTTTATTGTTTATTGCTATATTCGCTTTGTGGAGAACAGGTTATTCTTCAGGAAATTAACATATATTATTTTGGATCTTTTTTTTTGATAACCTCCCCTTACTAGCACTGAGTTACAGCCCGGTTCTTAAGTCTTTTTGTCCAGAAGAGTCAGTAGATGGAAATGAAGTTTAGCTGTAATATTCATGTGTTGTTGTTACACTTCTGAAGGTTTATTTAACACTTAATTTTAAGACCTTGCTAGGGACAGGTCATCTGTTATTAGTTCCTGATATGTAAAACCACTAGAATTCTAAGAGGGTGTACTTTTTTCACACAACTTTATTATATTACAACTATACAGCATGCTTGGCTTATAGGATGAGGCTAGTTGTAATACGAGCTTGAGACAAAAGGTGTCACTTATGCTCATTTTGTGCTATGTTCATTAGCTCCAGAATCCCTTTGTCTGCATGGAATGCTGGCATTCTGGGTGACACTGGGAAAGACATGGTTTTACTCAGACCTGTCAAGACATGCAAATCATACATACAAGAGTCAATAATTAAAAGTTGCAATAGTATATATAATAACTATATATATATAGTCTATATATATATCTATATATATATAATGATAGGAATATATATAAATATATATACTAGTCCTATCATTCTATCTATACATATATATATATATATATATATATATATATATCTAATCTCACTGCACTCAGTGGTGGGAGTATTTAATATCTGTGCTAAGGTCATAAAAATCCACAGCATACATCCCCTGAAAGTAAAGAAAGCACAAGCACTCATCAGTTTCAGTATGAAAAAATTTATTAAAGTACACAAATACTTGCATAAAATCCAAGTTTTCGGATCCCGGATAGAGATCTTTATTAAGTGGGTGCTTGGATATAAATTTATATAATATAATATATCATCTATATATAATACTATCTATACTATTTATATATATATCTATATATAATACACAAAATACCTAAGCGCAAGCTCCATAGCATTAACTGTTTAAAATCCAAATTAGTTTACATTTATTAAAATCTGCAGCCCCAAAGGAAATGTACTTACCTAGGATAAAAAAGCAACCATACGTGGAGATAAAATTGCTGTGTGTAAGACATCAACATGGGTGGGGGCGTCCAGAAAAACAGGTGCACTCTTTGATCATTCTCGGTAGGCTGCAACCAATTCCATGGTCAGCAAGCTGGGGCCAGATCGCTATGACTTCGGTGCCGTCCGCGTCCCATCTGCTCCTGCTCAATTCAAGAACATGCCAAGCATTGAATTCGGTGCCTAGGGAACCTAGGACGCCCAGACTCACCACGTGCAACCACCCACAACGGATCGTGAGTATTGACGATGTCACAAGCGCGATTGCGTTATCTTGTCCGTTTGAACAGGCCGACTTCGGGGTGCTGGCTTATTTTGAAGCCTGCTAGTGGGACAGGTCCTTTGGGCTGCAGACATATTCATAATGAGAGACTCAGTGTGTTAACAGTTTACAAACGTGCTATGGGAGCGTGGCACTTCTATTTGTTTTTTGGTGTTCTTAGATTCCATAGTGGACTGGCTATACCGCACGTCTATCTGAAGACATCATTATACATTCACCATGGATCTTCTTGGGACTTTTACCTCTCGTGGATTAGCCTTTCAACAGTGGTAAAAATCCCCACAAGTAAGAGAGGATATATAGATATATATATATATGATAGATATACCTAAAGGATATAGGGACGCCCGGGCGGAGAAATGAGGGCTGAGATCGCGAGTCTCCGACGGAGTGTAAACTCACGGGGAAGGAGCAGATCCGCCAGTAGTTATCATGGGTTCCCCTGCTCAAGTCCGGCTCGTGTGATTATATATAGAGAGGTTAATAGATAGCGAAACTAATGGAGTTCTTCAGTATTTAAGGTTGATACGTTTGTTAATAACTGTGAAGAACTCATTTATTTCTGCAACGGCGAACTGGACTAACACTCACCATATTTCTCTGCTTTATGTATTATACTGGTTATATAATATACATGTTAATTTATAATATATTTGTGCAACAAGCTGAGCCCGCTCCTAACAACCTTCTTTTGATCTAATTAAAAAAAACAAGTAGTTCTAGCAAATCACATAAGCTGTACTATTTTCTTGTATTAGTAGGTCAGATCTGGGGAAACCGTCCGACAACAGACATATTTGCTCGCCTTTGTTTTAAACGAGATGGAGGCCCTTGATTTGGCAGTTGGACATTGATGCGCCAATGAAATTAAACATAATTAGATATCAAGAAGCATGCACAAGTTGAAACAAAAAAAACAGACGCAATTGATGACGCGGAATATTGAACCTCTCAATAGCGCCAAGATTATTTTTTTAAATATAGCATGAACCTAGAGTGTTTTCACAAGTCCAGAACTAAACCCAATAGCATACCAGTTACATAATAATTTTTTTAAAGCTGTCTATTGATTGTCCATAATGGCCAATGCTGTGCCATGTGATACTTTCCAGTACTTAATGCTCATACATAGCATCATAATGATGTTTACATTGGCATGCACAACCTACCGCAACGATTTTAAATTTGCTACAAACATCCTGTTATTATAAAAAAATATGTCAAATATTCCACTTTATACGATGGAATTTCAAGAAAAGCCATCCAGATGCAATAAGAGGATGCTTTAGACTCGTGGATAGGTTTGCAACAACAAGAGGTAAAGATGTCATAGGAATAAGTTATTACCTAGCTCGACCACAACAGCAGAGTCAGGGAGGGATCTCCAATCGGATACTTTAAGTTTACAGCTGGCTTCCATGCCGTGGCTGAGACAGTTCGGTGAGTGAGATCGGTGGGTTCCCCGGCGTTGGGGTTCTCTTGTTAGCCATCCCCCCTGATTCCCCGCGCCTCTGTGGCTGTCCCCGGCGACCGATCGTGGTGTTCACGATCGGTGGGTTATACTATGTATATGCTGGCGGAGTTGACAACAGAGCTTCCTTCTATGCTTCGCGCATTATACCACGTGAAGTCACACAGCGTCTCCCCACTCTGAGAATACGGAACCTATCAAACTAATTCTGGAATACTACAGCGACACATAGCAGAATTTCAATTTTCTCTTTGGCAATGTCACTAGAGACTACGGATTGCCTAAAGGGCGCAATAACACATATTCATCGACAAAAAATGCCATGATTCTTTTGCTACACATTAATCAAAGTCTATGCTGGGTAAACTGAGTGTACTGTATCTTTATGAAGTAAGAGAAGAACAAATATCAAATAGTTTAATTAGTAATATTATTATGTTTGTAAAAAGTCTATACTTTAAAATAAAAATAAATATCATCAATTAAAATAGTTAATAGCGGCAGGTTCATTCAATTTCCTGCATTGTTTTTTTCTTTTGTTAATAAATCAGTTCTGTACTTGTGATAAAATACTTGTAGCCTTTTCTTTTTTTAAAAAACAACTTTGAAAGGCAATTGTTTAATGTATTCTACTGTAACACTAAACCAGCAGTTTTGGTTTCTATATCTACGCACCAAACCCATTAGAAAGGCAACATACCCCTTCCCTTTTCTGTGTACAGGCCTTCTTGGGCACAGAGCCACTCCTTTGTGAGTCCTCTACCCACCGACACCCCCCACCACAGCCGTGGCACGTGCTGAGCAACCATGTATCAGTCATTTGCCTGGCTCACTGATCATAGCCACAGAACTGACAGACCTCAGCAGAGACGCAGCAGAAAAGGAGAGTAGCTCAGAATTTATATAATTACAACCTATTCCATTGTCACGTATGTATGTTAGTGGGTTAAATATTATACACAACTCATTGTAAAACATATTCAAATCTGAACACACACTCATGACTGTAAACAATTGGGTGATAATTATCAATGTGTGTGTGTGGATGTGCTGTGTACAATTCATGTGTTAATTAAATTAATAATGGCTTTTCTTGTATAACTTCTTCTATTTTACATAACAACTTTTACAGTAGAGGACATTTTGCAATGCACAGGCCCTCTGAGCACTTAGTGGTATGTAGTGTCATTGGTGTCTATGATCTAGATATATGTGCACACGCCTCCACGCGCCACCTCCATGCGCCACCACGCAACACATATACACACAAACTACATGCGCACCACGCACAACTACATGCGCCACTCCTCCGCACACATACATTCACCCCCGCTGCATACATGTCGCACACGCACACATACTGCACACACTCTCACATATACCGCACGACAAACATGGCACACGCACACATAAACTGCGCACCCGCACACATATACATACACCCGGTGGGTCGCATGTTTATGTGTGGTATATATCTTACGTCGATATTGCTTGACCTGAGTAAGAGAGGAAAACTCCTTTGAGAAGCTTGTCGCATGGCACAAATTGTGTCCAAATAAAAAAAAGGTATCAACCAATACTTAAGAACTCATTATACTGTATTCTGTTTTGTGTGTTTATTAATGTATGTATGTATGTATGTTGTATGTATTACTTATGTAATGTATGTATTATATATATATAGATATATAAACCCAGAAACAACAGTCTCACTCCAGCGAAAAAGTTATAACATATTTCGGTGTAAAGGATTTAAATGCACCATCACAAACATAGCTTAATAAACAGCAATTTTTGATATAACTCATCAGCGCCCGACACAGAACCCCGGTACCTACCATATGACTTCAGTGTCCGATGTAGATTCACTGCAGCACCTCTATTCTATTGACGCCTCCCTCAGCCCGGAGATCACGATGAAACGCCACCGTTTCCTCTCTTGTTACGTTACGCCGATGCTCGCCACTAACCGGGACCGGTACCGCGGGGCTGAGGTGGGGTTATATAATCACCGACCTTAGTCCACGCAGACTGATCCGGAGTGCGCAGTTTCGTGTCGTACATCGCGCAGGGTCATGGATTGAGAGGCAGCATCGTCGTTAATGAAGCAGGAGTTCGGCAACAGGATCAGGGAGTGCCCCGCTTCAGCTTAGGAGCTGAGCGCGGGGGTGGCTTCTGCGCGAGGAGCGGCCTCGGCCCATGACGCCATCTCAGCAGGAGGAGACAGCAGGCTGGCCGAAGTTCACCCAGGGCAGCGTCGGGAAGAACCAACGCTTCAGCGCAGAAGTCCAAGGCAGGCCACTGCAAGAGGATCGCAGCAGGCCGCAGGAAGGAAGGGTAGCCACTGCTAGGAGGGAATGCAGCAGTTACCAGTGCTGGCATCAACGCTTCAGCACAGGCGTCCAGGGTAGGCCACGCAGGAGAATAGCACAGGCCGCAGGACAGGAAGGGTAGCCACTGCTAGGAGGGAATGCAGCAGTTACCAGTTGCTGGCATCAACGCTTCAGCACAGGCGTCCAGATAGGCCACTACAGGAAATAGCGGCAGCCCAGGACGAAGGTTGCCACTGCTAGGAGGGAATGCAGCAGTTTACCATTGCTGGCATCAACGCTTCAGCACAGACGTCCAGGGTAGGCCACTGCAAGGAATAGCAGCAGGCCAGTGCTGCACAAAACGCTTCAGCACAGACGTCCAGGACCAGGCCTCTGGATACTCAGGAACTTGGAAGTAAGAACGCTAGGAGAGAGGCCTGGGGGTTTGTGGCAGAGACAGTAACATAGAGGTAGGAATAGTTTATGCTCGGCGCTGGTTCAGTGCACCCTAGAATATAAGGGCGGAGATCCAATCACAGGAGGGAGGTGTGTGAGAATTCCTCCAATGAAGAGCACAGGGCAAAGCTGCAATGAGAGCAGCACCTGTGCCATAGATTGCCAAGGAAGCTCTGCAACTGCACAGGTCTGCAAGGCATAGTCAAGCCAGTAGTGGATTCCTTACAGACCCCCCCCCTTCAGGTGACCTCGACAACAAGATCCATCACAGATTTGGGGACATGGAATTGTTCCTAAACCTCCTTAGGCAGAGGTGGCGTTGAAAAGCCCATAGTTTGTTGGGATTCCTTACAGTACCCCCACCCTGGGTGAGAAGCCTGGGTGAACAGGACCATTCATAGGTCTGGAGACATTGAGTTGTTCCTGAAGTGTCCCGGCGAGAATTAGGTCCACAATCCAATGTACATTGGCGAGTGCCATGAAAGACAGCGGTGGTACTGCAGTTTCTTTGGTACATGGACAATGGGACCTGAGGGCTCTCCGGAATGGGAACATCGGAAGGACAGTAGCCAGGTGTCCGGTGCATAGTAAGTCCAAGAGTACGGACACAGACACGATTGTCGGACAAAAATGCAGCAGGGACCTTAGAGAAGGCAATGTCTTGGTGAAAATCAGCACGGAGGAAGTTGCGAGAGTCTTTAGCTTCCAGAATTCCGGGTGGTGGTTAGCAAGGGAATGGGGGGGAGGGTTCACTACACCTATTGCAGCGGTACTTTGATACCAAGCAGGGTTGCTATCCCAAGCAATGCGAGAGTCTGTAGCAGTGGTGTATGCAACTCATGGTACTAGGCAGTGAGAAGGATCCGCTTTCCTTTGGTTTGTGATCTTTAAGAGAACAATCAAATCACAATTTGCCTTGGCGAGGACATAATAACATGTCTTACCCAAGTGGACCCATAGGAACACGAACGACTGTCAGGTAAGCACGAGTCCAGTAAGGGTGTCTTCGTCTTAGGGAAGGCCAATTGCCATACAGATCGGGCACTTTGGGCACCGCACCAGAGCCTGCGAGTAAGGAGTCTGTTTGAAAGTGTGAGAAAACAGATTTTATCCAAAAAACAGGCAGGCGGTTAAGCGGTGCATCAACCTTAGGGAAAAAGTCTTGGGGTTAAAGCTGGGTGCCTCCAACACAGAGAAGAAGACAGAGAACTAGAGCTTGGCTTCGGAGTGGAGGTCCCAGTCCCAGGTCTCACATGATACTGGTGGAGAGACAATGCAAATTGTTACGTGTTTTACTAGGTGTTTTAACATCGTAGCTCCAGGCACCTTTTTGAAGGGGTAACCCTAGTTTTGGGACAGGACAGTCAATAGCAAGTACCCCAAGTATTGTGGGGAAGACACAAGAGAAAATAAGTCCATTAAAGACGGGATCTTCTGAAAAAGAAAGTTCCAAATGGATACCCCTGAGTCGTGGTGTAGACATACAGTCAGTAGTGGATACCCCGAATACTGTGGGCGAATCAGCGTAAAACAGTATTATTACAGGAATGGGCATCCACGACTTAAAGTCATTTTTAATCATCCGGAGGCTGTGGCATGATCCGTGAGAGAAACTGGGTAAACTCTCCACAGACACAAGGGACATCTTGCTTTTTACAGAATTGGGTCCCTGAGAATCCCTAGTGAGGGCAATCAGACTCCATGGAGACTTAGTGACAGGGGTTTTGGAACTGATTAAAGGAATTGCAGGTATCACAGATTTAATAGGAGAAATACCTTGCAAAATAGAATTTTAGTAAAGGTGATACATCACAGATAGGACAGACAGAAGTAAGCTAGGCAAGGTTGCTTCTATACAGAAGATTTGGCAGCGGCAAATTAACTCAGCGGCTGCTGGAGAACTTTAACACAGTGAGAAGGGACTGCAGATTTACAAATCAGGGATAAAGGAGTCTCAACCTGTAAAGCCTGATCCTTCAAAAAGAGGGCCCTACTTTAATGGTACTGAGGGAGCAACAGCAGATACGCTGATCTCAGTAGGGGTCACTTGGAAAGGAGATAAAATATGTACTGTTCGCTTTAAAACCCTAGGATTTGAGAAAAGAGAACTCAGACAGTGCAATGGGCAACCACCTGTGCTGGTCTCTGAAGTGGGTATTTGGGAAAGAGTGTCTGGGACTCAGAAACACAACAGATTCCACGAAAAGGGGTCTATGTCCAGAAGCAGGGGTCTCAAGCTCTCTGAGTGACAGACGGGGTGAGTGAAATACCGGAGTAGGGATTCTGCGAACAGGTTTAGAGAAACAAACGGCTCCAGAGTACTTTACTGGAGCCAGTATATTTTGCCGAAAGTTTCAGGGGCATAACCCCGAGAATTTTAGCCGAGTCATAGGACAAAAGGGGTTGATCCTCTGAGGCTAAGGAGGGTTGTCCCTGACGACGAACTAAAGGGATTCCTACACGGAAGGTTCACAGGGCTGACCTGCAGGGGTTACATGAAAACCCAAGGGTTAAATTACTCTGTACCTGAAATCAGAGAAATAGAAGCTAGTCTCCGAGAGTGGGGTCATAGGGGTTCTGCCTCTTGCCCTAGGACTATCATTAGACTCGGACGGATACTAGGGTTAGCAGTAGGGACCTCACAGAGCAGACTAGCAGGGGTTAATACAGAAAAAACACCTCGAGACAGAGCTTGATTTTTGGGTGGAAAAGAGGCAAACAGGATTCATTCTCTGGTGTACTGGGAAGACACCACGACCTGGGGAACAGCAGGGATTTACAGTGGGGAACGCATAGGCCTGACTAGCAGGGGTTAAGACCGAAATAACCTCAGGGACAGAACTTAGGGAGGTTAACTCAGGATGGGAGTGTGAGCATTCTTCCTTAGCGGGCAGCGACAGAGAAATGGTTTGACCTTCTTAGGAGAGAGGAGGTACCCCCACAGGTTTGCAACAGGACTGGCAGCTAGAGAGATCTGCCAACAGCAGCGTAGCTGGCAAGGGAGGGATCCTGTTCTATATGTGAATGTCTAGTGTTGAGGAAAGTACATGGAGTGTATCAGTCTGAGACGAAGCCACAGTAAGGAGGCGCCCTGTTGACTAGGGGAATGTCCAGTGATGAGGCCAAGGTGAGTGCCTCTTGGGCGTCGCCAGTTTCCATGGGGTACCACGTATCCAGGTTATAGGGGAATCAGGAGACGAATACAAGGGCCAAGACTGTTTTAAGTTCAGGATGCAGTAAGCCTTAATAAAGAGATCACAACGCATTGTCTTTGCAAAGGGTTAAACCTTCATAGGTAACATTTCATCCCGGGTATTACTTCACACATACTGGCCTTCAGTGGGACTGATACCCAGGCCGACATAACTTCAGTTGGTAAATTGCCATCCCCCCCCGCCAGGCGCGGTCCGGTTTTAATGGCCGAGCATACGTTACGCCGATGCTCGCCACAACCGGGACCGGACCGCGGGGCTGAGGTGGGGTATATAATCACCGACTTAGTCCACGCAGACGGATCCGAGTGCGCAGTTTCATATTCGTACG
>WSYH01011611.1:0-20549 GCA_036426205.1 Ascaphus truei
AGTTAATCAATTCCCTCAAATTACAATGTACAATACATATCGAACAACAATTATAAAACATTCCCGTATGCTCTTCCTAAACTGCCCAACCATTGTGCCAACAAGACACTTCTAATTATAAAGTAACCACAACATCAGGTTACTAACTAACAACTCCATAAAGGTCACACATAGCTAATATCAACATACATTGTCTTCTTACACAACCAATGACAAACAACTAAGCTTCTGCTAATTAACCCCTTAGCCTACTGACCAAAAACATAAACAGCATCTTAAGCCCCAAACATATAAATTCATTACATCCCTGTATGTCATAGACTCCCACAGATTGTAAACATACTACGGGCATATTAGAGCATGAAATTAAACGCATACTACACAATACAACACATCACATACAAACAACCCATTCCGTGTCCATGATGTTATTTACCACTACAGCTACCTAACTAACACAAAAAAGAAGCACAAATGGGGGCACCTAAAAATAAACGACCCCATTTGAATCCAAAAGTCGAAAACTGTAAACAATTAAAATCGTATACACCGTCTCTTTTTGTGTGATTCTCAACACTTCCCATAGATGGCCGCACAGCACAACGAACTCCAAGCAACCCCGAACACAGAGACCAATCCGCTAACAGGTCAGACTACACAGACGAAACCATAAACAAATTCCACGGTCTTGCGCTTCTTTCTTCTATGGGGTCTTTTGGGTGGTCTTCTGTCCGTCCTCGAGTTTGTCCTGCTTTCTCCTCTTTCCTTTGTTGCCTGTACGCCACCGGCACAGAAAACATCGCTACCCTTCTGTCTCTGTCTCTATGAGGGGAAATGTGGTGCCCCTCCTCGGCTACATTAGCTTCCACTGAGGCGACGCATAAAAGGCTTTTGATAGCCTGAACTCACATTTCATCATGGTTCTCACGGTCCCGATTTGGCCCATGAAAACCATAAGTGCTTGGGATTAGGAACGCGACAAAAGAAATGTATGACCTCCTCTTAAAGGGCGACTACGAGCATCTGCAGCCATCAAATTGGCTTTGGCTCATTGACCTTTAAGATGACGTCACTTAAAAGAAGACGATGGCCCTGCTTCACATGGTACGTTAGCCAATCACAAAGCGTGGAAATACATCACCAAGCATCATGCTTTGCTCAGAACACACTAGCTGACGATCACTTGTCAAAGGACGTACAGCATCCGTGAGTCTCCCCCCAACTTCTTAGGACTGGTCTAACTAGGACTGGCCATCCATAGAGGTAGGGATGACGGTGTTTGCCCAGCTCTCTGGCTTTCTAAACGTCATCACCATGTGAAGACCGCCATTGTTCGCTTTTAAATGACGTACTCGTAAGCGCCGAGTCGGAACTCAAAGCCATTCTGAAATTGGCATGTGCTGTTCATTGCAGCTTTGATGAGCCCAAGCGATTTTTTTTTTGCTGACTAGCAGCCAAATCAGCCTGTAAAGTTGTTCCACGGCCAATCGGACCGTGGACTGAAACATTGACTAAAAATGGGTACGTCCCGCAGGCCTATCCCGCTATTGTCGCCTCGTTTTTGAAGCTAGTGTCGTGCGAGAGTGCGACACCTCCCCCTCCTCAGTGAGAGAGAGGGCTGGCGTAAAGATGGATCAGATGAAGAAGATGACAGAAGACGCCCAAAAAGACCACAAAAGAAGAAAGAAGATGCCAGAGCGTGGTATTTGTTAATGGTTTTTTTATTTTAATGGCATTATCCCTGTGGATTGGTTCCTCGTGCTTCCTCGGTTTTCTCTTGTATTTCGGTGAGTGGACCCATCTATGTGTAACCTAAGAAAAGTGTATTATTTTTACTGTTTACAGCTTTACGATGATTCTTCTTTGTATTCAATGCGTTTTATTTTTTCAGTCCCCATTTTAAAAAAGGCCTGTGAGTGTAGCTATGTATAGTAATAATTCACACCGTACACTGAATGGTGTATTTTATGTTGATTTTTGTTTTGTACACGCCTTGTATTTTTAGCCTATTATTGTGCCCCTGTAGGTTAGGGGTTAAATTCGATCTGTATGATACCCAACAGGGATAATAATTTGTTTTGTTTGGTCTCTGTTTTAGGGTTCCTTTTCACATGTATGGGTATGTTTTACATCTTTATTTTGTTCCATTGTTTGTGATATGTTTTTGTTATCTTTAGGGTAATGGCTTCTTTCTGGTAGTTGATAGAAGGTTGTGTCGTTTCTTTATAATAGAATCGTTTGGTCATGGTTTGGCTTTCGAATTGAATAGGAATTGTATATTGTTGTATTGTATTTGTTAATGCTTTTGAGGAATTGGATCTAATTGATTGATCTAATTTATGGATGTTGGTTTTTCTCTTGTTTCATTATGGCATTGGGGTTAGGGGCATTGTTATTCATTTGTTATTTTTATCTACTTATAGTTTTTGCTATCACCTAGTTTTCATGAGCCAGATTAATTGCATCAATGTTACTACTACTCTATGTCACTTCGTGCTTGACTATTTCATCCTACATTGTGACTGCTGATTTGTTGGCTTATTTTTACAATTATACTGCTGGATTTTACTTCTTTTAGCATGCAATGTGGTTGATCTTTACATTGAAAATTCAAGTTTTGGATTTTATGCTATTGTTCTTATTTGCTTAATAGATGGGCTAAATATATTTTCCTATTCTGGAGTATCTAGTCTATTTTGCACAGTTTGTACTGTCCGTGTTTGAAGGGTGGTGGTCGGCAGGAGGTGGGTATTTGGCGCCCCAGGTATGTGTGTAGGCCTCCCTTTGTGGGTAGTGTTGTATGGGTGGTTGAGGCCCCACCGGGGTTTGGGTTTTATGGGGGAGTTATGCTAGCCCCTCCTGTGGGGCTGATTGCGTGTGTTAACCCCTTAAATGACTGTATCATGTAATAACCGCTCTGGTGCCTTAAGGGGTTAGGGGACTTACTTGGCGAGTTATATAGTTGTACATGTTTAGCAGCACCGGAGGGCAGGGCGAGAAATGAAAGAGGATGATGCAGAGACCGGCTTCCTTGTGGCGTGTGCCTGTAAAACATAATTGTTCATATATATTGACTGCCTATTTATGTAATTTAATGATGTATTTCATTAAAATGGGCAATGCATTATCAATAAATCAGGCATCACAAACCGTTTACATACACCACCCCGTTACTACACTCGCCAGTAGCGTACATTTATTTTATTGCACTATACCCCATGTTGTACGTACGCGTGCTTCTGCGAGTACAGACAAACACATGTTTGCGTCGTATTTCGCATAAGCACAGCGATCAGCGGCGGCCGTGCGGTGCACAGCTCATCCCCCGCAATCTCCTTAACTCGCTTGATACCCTTATGGTTCGTGTCGAGCTCCTCCGTAGTCCCCTCGCTTGCCTCTCCCCCCCCCCTGCGCGGGTCCATTTACTGTCTCCATTCCCCAAACAATCATCTACCCAGAGGTTTCTCTTCCTCTCCTTATTTGTGTCCTTGTTATTCCCCATTCGCATCCTGCGCACCAGTACAAACTCAGCGAGGCTACCCCCACAGTGAGTCCTGCCCAAAACAACGCAGCTCACCTGGCTCTTGCCATCCTCTGCTTTCTCCTCGCTCGGCCTCGCTCCTGGATCCCATCCGCCAGCTCGCTTCTGCTTTCCGAACTGGCATGTGATGGTGAACTACGGATCTACATACGGAAGCACTAACAAGTGCTCAAGCGGAGAAGAGACAAATTCAATGCTGCATTTCTTTTGCTTGTGTGTTCTGTGTGTGCTAATCTGTGTGTGCTGTGTGTGTGTGGTGTGTGTGTGTCTGTGTGTGTTGTTTGTTGTGTGTGTTTGGTGTGGTTTGTTGTGTGTGTGTGTGTGTGTGTGTTTGTTTGTGTGTTGTTTGTGTTTGTGTTGTGTGTGTTTTTTTGTATCTTTTAGTGACAACTGTGTGTGTGTGACTCGAACAAGACTAGTTGTGTGTGTATATGCTGACTTACAATGCACGTGTGGTTGTGTTGTGTGTGTTGCTGCTGTGTTGTGTTTGCTTGTGTGTGTGTTGTTTGGTTGTGTGGTGAGGGTGTGTGCTGTGTGTGTGTGTGGTTTGTGTGTTGTGTGGTTTTGGTGTGTAACAGTGGTCTAATTGTCGTGTGGGAACTTGAGTGACGTGTGATGTGTGTGTGTGTCGGTGTCGCTTGTGGCTGTGTGGTGTGTTGTTCGGAGTGTTGTGGTGTAGTGTGTTGTGTGTTGTGTGTGACTAGATGTGTTGCTGTTTTTTACTGTTCCTTGGTGTGTTGTCGTGATGTGTGTGTGTGTGTGGTTGTGTGTCCCGTGTGTCTTGTGTGTGTGTGTGTGTGGGTGACGAGTGCAGTGTTTTGTGTGTGTGTGGTGTGTGTGGTGTTTTGATGTGTTTGTTTGTGTGTGTGGTTTGTTGTGTGGTGTGTGTGTTGTTTTTGATTTTGTTTGTGGTTTGTGTTTGTTTGTTTTTGTGTGTTTGACTGCGTTCAGTTTGTAAGTTATTTTGTTTTTTTTTTGTTGTTTTTTGTGTTCAATTCTTTTCGTTGCTTGTGCTTTCCTAATTGTTTGGAGATATTATTGATTTTGTATTTTTTTTTTTGTTGTGTGTTTTTTTTTTGTGTTTAGCTTTATTTTTTTTTTATATGTTTATTTTTGTTTTGTATATTATTGTGTTTGGACTAGAGTGACAGTATCTTTGTCGTTGTAGTGATGTACGCTGGGTGTGTGTGATGTGATCCTGTGTGCGTGTGGGGTGCTGGTGTGTTGTGTTCTGTGGTGTGTGTTGGGTGGTGTGTGTACAATGGGTAAGTTTACAGGTTGTTTGGTTGTGTGTTTTTTGGTGTGTTGTTGTATCTGAGATGCGTGCGATAGCGTCGTACTAACACACACACACACACACACACACACACACACACACACAGACAGACACACAGACACACAAGCAAAGATTGCAGCAGAAGATCTTCTCCTCCCGATCACTGTTGCTCCGTTGTAGCTCCGTAGTTCACATCACATGCAAAGTTTCGCAGCAGACAGGAGGGAGGATGGAGGAGGGGCGAGGAGGAGAGCAGAGGATGCAGAGCCAGGAGCTGCAGTTAGTATGGGCAGAATCACTGGTTTAGCTGCTGATTTATGGTCCAGGAGCGCAGGGGAAACAGAGACAAATAGGAGAGGGAATGGAGACAGATGGGAGGGGGAGGGCAGAGGGAACGGGGAGATCGAACGCACCATAGGGACAAGCATGAAGGAGATTGCGGGATTGTTGAGCTGTGCACGCCGCCGCCGCCGCCGCCGCATGCGCACGCCGCCCCCTGGTGTCTGTACTCGCGAAGCACGCGTACGTACACAGGGGTATAGTGCAACTAAAAATAAATGTAAGTACTTGCGAGTGTACGTAAAGCGGGTGTATGTAAAACGGTGTATGCCTGTAATGCATTTGCCCATTTTAAATACATATAAATTACAATAAATACAGTCAATATATATGACACTTATGTTTTACAGGCACCCACAATGAAGGCCGTCTTCATCCTCATCTTCATTCTGCCCATGCCCCTCCGGTGCTGCAAAACATGTACAACAATCACAATAGCCAATGTAATGTCCCCTAACCCCTTAATCACCATAGCGGTTATTAACCACTACAGTCATTAAGGGGTTAACCCACCCTCAGCCACCACTCGGGAGGCCTATATACCCTCCCCCACTAACACCCCACCCCGTGGGGCCTCAACCACCCTCACACACTACCCACAAGGGAGGCCTACACACATACCCTTGGGGCCAATACACCCTCCTCTCCCCCCCACCCTCAACACATACAGTACAATAATGTGCAAAATAACTATTATCCAGATATGGATAATATATTATTTGCCCATTATTAAACACATAAAACATGCATAAATCAAAACTTGAATTTTTAATCTTAAAATCACCACATTGCATGTTAAAATAAATCCAGCATCTATTGTAAATATAAGCCAACAAATCAGCAGCTCCACAAATGTATATGAAATGTCACACAATTGCATAGAGTGTGTACATGATGCAATTAATCTGTGCATCATGTAACACTATGCAAAATATATGTAGTAATAAAATACACTATGAACAATGTCCCCTAACCACCAATGCCATCATGAAAATCAATTAGAAACTAACCAACATCAATACAATTAGCATCAATCAATTAATCCATTTCCTCAAACAATTAAAATACAATACAAATCAATTATACAATTCCCTATTCAATTCCTAAAGCCAAACCATTACCAAAACAATTCTAATTTAAAGTAACCACCATCATTCTAATCTAACTACCATAAAGAAGCCATTACCTAAATACAAATTACATTATTCACAACAATGACAAAATAAAGATGCTAAATACATTATCCATACATGAAAAGAACCTAAACATGAGCCAAACAATCAATTATTATCCCTGTATGTCTATCCATACAGATAGATAAACATAACATACAGGGGCAATAATAGAGCATAAAATACAATGCATTTACATACAAAAATCACATAAAATACACCCATTCAGTGTCCGTGAATGTATTATATACATAGCTACATTCACAGGCATTAAATGGGACTGAAAAAATAAAAGACATGAATCAAAAATCATATAAAGCTGTAAAAGTAAAAATAATACACTTTTCTTTGGTTTACTCACCATTAGATGTCCACTCACCGAAATTCAAGCGACCCGGAAGCACAGGAACCAATCCACAGGTAAGCCATAAAATAAAAACCATAACAAATCCACTTGTTCTTCTTTCTTTTTTCTTCTCTTGAGGGGTCTTTGGGGTCTTCTTCCACTTCACTTCTGTCCACTCTTCTTCTTCTCATCTTCGTAACGCCACGCCCTCTCAATCTCTTCTTAGGAGGGAGATGTTCCCTCTCCTCGGCGACCCTAGCCTCAAATGAGGCGACATAGGCTTTTACTAAGGCCTATGACGTCCTGTTTAGTCAAATGTTTCACCACGGTCCTGATTTGGCGCCGTAGAAAAACATGTGATTGTTTGGCTGACAACAAAAAAGATATACATCATTTAAGGCAAGAAAGCCAGCCATCAGAATGGCTTGGCTTCTCAAATTGTTCCTTTAAATGACGTCTTAAAAGAAACATGGCTGGTCTCACATGGTACGGTAGCCAATCACGAAGCGTGGGAGACTCCATCCCATCTCGTTATTGGCTCTAGTAGACACATGTGGACAAAGCTTGGGGGAGATCGGATGTGTAGATCTTTTGAAAAGCCTGTCACACTGGTTCTAGAGGCAGAACATGAGTTGGGATGTATTTCCCACTCCTAATTTGGCTAACCGTTACCATGTGATGGGGTGCAGGCCATGTTTCTTATAATGGACTTCACTTAAAGGCCATTGGAAGCAAAGCCATTCTGATGGCTGTGCTTTCTTGCCTTTAAGATGACGTCATCATTTTTTTTTTGTCTGCCAAGCACATGGTTTTCCACGGCCCAATCATGGACCGTGAACCATATGAAATGTGAACTCATAGGCCTATACCAGCCATGTTCGCGCTCAATTTTGAAGCAGTCGCCGAGGAGGGAACATCTCCCCTCCTAAGAAGAGAGAAGGGTGGGCTGTACATGATGGAAAAGAACGGAAATGACACGAAGACCCCAACAAGACGCCCAAAAAGATAAGAAGACACTACTGGATTTGTTATGGTTTATTTTTTTTGGCTTACCTGTAGCTTCTGGTTCCTGGGCTTTCGCGGGTTGCTTGGATTTCGTTTGAGTGGCACATCTATGGAAGGAAAAACCAAAAGAAAGTGATATATTTTTACTTTTACAGTTTTTCTTATTTTTAATTCATGTCTTTATTTTTTTAGTCCCATTTCTTGCCTGATGTAGCTATGGTCAAAAATACCATTCATGACACGGAATGGTGTATTGTATGTGATTTTGTATGTAACTGGATTGTACTTTTATGGGCTCTAATTTGCCCCTGTATGTTATGTTTTATCTATCTGCTATGATATACATACAGGATCAATTTTTAGTTCTGCTAATGGTTTTTGTTTATTGTGTCTATGTATGCAGCTTATTTTGTTGTTTAGAATTGCTTTATTTGTCATTGTTTTAAACTGAATGTTTACTAATGTCCTCCTTTATGGGTGTTAGTTAGAATGTGGTGGTTCATTAAATTAAATTTTTTTGGCATGGTTTGGCTGTTAGGAATTGAATAAGGAAGTTATAATTGATTTGTATTGTATTTTAATGTTTGATGGCCATTGCATTAATTGATTGATGGCTAATTGTATTGCATTTGGTTTAGTTTTTCTAATTGATTGTTCATGATGGCTTGTGGGGTAGGGAAAATTGTTCATAGTGATTTTTATTGTTACATATTTTTCACTAGTGTTACTATTCTGAAGCCAGGGTCACGATTGAAGTGTGAATGCCCCCGATAGCATTACTCGCCCGCTTTCTGGGCGCAATCCTCCACGTCCTATAATATTTCGTCCACTTTATTGGAAAAGCGCAAGGAATACACAGGTTCTTTGGAAGGTGTGTAGAAGTTGATTTGGTATTAAAGCAGTTGAGCAAGAGATGCCTGCCCATGAGAGGTAAATAGTGCAGCTGTATCTCACGTGGTCTCGCAGGTGGAAAAGTGAGTGGGAGCACTGTGGGTAAAAGGAAGGTCTATGGACAGACTATCTGTAACAAAACGGGGGGAGGGCAACTACCCAGTTCTGGTAAGGATCTTCAGAGGGGCCGCAGTAGCAACCACTGATTACTTTCCCAGAGCGCAAGAATGCAACATTGGTTCACAACTCACACAGGCAAGCAGATGTGTGCAAACTCTATGCAAGCTGAATAAATGAACGCACAGCAAAGGCTGCAAAGGAAGAGGGGGGTGAACAGGGATTTGTTTCTTGTTCCATGACATTGACTGATGCACAGATTAATTGCATCATGTACACCTCAATTGCAATTGTGTGACATTTCATATCATTTGTGGAGGCTGCTGATTGTTGGCTTATTTACTAATATGCTGGATTTATTGAAATGCAATGTGGGTGATTTTAACGATTAAAAATTCATGTGTTTTGATTTTATGAGATGTTTATGTGTTTAATATGGACAAATAATATATGTATCACTAACTGGATAATCGTTATTTTGCACGCATTATTGTAGCTGTATGGTGTTTGGGGGAGGTTGTATTGGGCCCCAAGGTATGTGGTAGGCTCCCGTGTGGGTATGTGTTTGAGGGTGTTAGGTGGTTTAGGGCTCCAACGTGTGTGGGGTTAGTGGGGGAGGTATGGCAGGCTCCCTAGTGGTGGGTGAGGTGGGGTTAACCCCTTAATGGACTGTATTGGTTATAACCGCTAATGGTGATTAAGGGGGTTGGGGACTTACATTACTATTGATGGTTGTTTGCATGTTTGCAGCACCGAGGCATGGGTCAGGATGAGACGATAGAGTGAAGATGGCCTTTCATCGGGTGCCTTAAAAGGGTGAGAGTTTAATATGTTTTGATATGTATTTATTGAATGTATAGATGTATATTTAAATGGCCAAATGGCAGTTATTATCCATATTGGATAATAGTAATTTTGGCCATTACTATATATATGTGTTAGGTGGGATGTTTTAGTTATAATTTGTTAATATTATTTTTGAGGTGTCAACCAGTGGTACCCCCAGGACCCGGGTAGCCATACCGGGGGCACGCCCGTGACACCCGCGTGGACCCCCGGACCTACCACGCGGGGACCCCGTTGGTGAGCCGGACCCCCAAGACACCCGCGGGGTCAGTCGGGGAACACCCACGCGACCCCGGCTCTCCCTCGGGGACACCCGCTCGGCCAAGCTGTATGGTTGTTTTGGCGCATGGCAAAAGATGAAACGCAGAATTTTTTCTAAGTTCACGATTTCTTTTCGTCTACTCTGACCTGACAAGTTCTGATGACAACGCAACTTTATCGTACGCTAAGGTTGCGTTGCTGTAGTAATCCCCCTTCATCCCGTGTGGGCAGATATTTAACGCAAACTGTTGCCGCACGGAGCAAAGGTTGGGTAGCGTGGTAACAGAACAAATTGCCTGGAAGAGACTAGGTCATTTTATGTAGCGTCAAAGTGCCTGTTTGCGTTGGTCTTAGAGCATCAGGTTGAAGTCGGCAGAAAAAGCACTTCTAAAGCACGTTGCGGTCACAAGTGACTTCACGTAGCTTAGTGAATACCCCCATAGTCTCTATTAGGTGAAGCATGTCTCCCTATATGGACGAAGCTTGGCTTTGGCCGTGATAAGTGGGCCGGCTTTTTGAAGCCACTGTCAGGTAACCATGAGGCAGTAGGCCCCATTACCTGTTGTCTGTGCATCCAGTTCGGG
This sequence comes from Ascaphus truei, assembly GCA_036426205.1. NCBI lineage: Eukaryota > Metazoa > Chordata > Amphibia > Anura > Ascaphidae > Ascaphus > Ascaphus truei. The sequence continues at coordinate 10,379 of WSYH01011611.1, forward strand.
GAGGTGCCCACCATCTCCATTGAAGTTGGCGGAGGTTCCGTCCAAAGGATCTTAGTTGGGTCTCGGTTACTGAGCGGAGTCTCTGTTGCAGACGTCTGTCTGGCTTTGTTCTGTTATAATATAATTACCCTGTTTCCTCCCCCCGCCCCCAATCATCAGATAGGGTCTCATCAACAGGGAAAATCTACACTGGTTACGTGCATGGTGTTGCAAACCTGCTGGTAACAGGGGCCCTGAGGTTCTTCCGCATGGTGTGATAGGGGCTACAGGACAGCTTTCTGAGTAGAACTGAGGTGGATACTCACAGGTACAGCGCCTCCATCTCTCTGCGATCCCCAACATTGTTGGGTGTGAACCTCTGGAGAAGAGAACGTCTCACTCCGAACGTTCTAGGTCGGCTCGACAGATTCCAGTCTCAGCAAAAGATAGTTTTACTGGAATACTTTATTCCTCTGCATATGGCAGACTGCCATCACATAAGGTGACAACACACTTAAATGTGTATTCACCTCAGGATGTTATCGCTGGCATCAACTCCAAGCCAAGGCACTGCTAAGCTGTCGCCAGTGGCGCTGCTTCCCTTATCCCGCTTGTGGAATAAGAGTAACAATATCCCACCACTCTCCCCGGAGGGAGGGGGGGCACACAGTGCACAGAGTCCTGCACACTGTTCTCTGGTCGAACTAACCTCTCTCAAGGAAGAACAGCTCATTAAGGTCTTTCCCAGTAAAACCAGTCCCCTGTCCCTGATTGGACAGCAGGCCTGATTACCCTACCTTCTCTGTACTCTCTGAGCGGCAATGTGTGGGGAAAACCATATTACTCTCTGGCAACCTGCCTCCAGGGATTTACTGCCAGGAGAGGAACGAATAATAGCCCAAAACCTATCAGGCTACACTGTCTCTGGTATCGCGTCACCTTGTGATGTATGACATGTTTTGATTATTATTAGGTGATTTATTATTTTAAGTAAGCCTGTTGTGTGCCTGTATAGTCATATTATACTAGCACTGGGCATGGAGCTAAATCTTTGTCTGCACTTTCATATTTTATGTACAGTAGCTAAAACAACAGTGAATCTGTTATATTAAAACATGCACATCTCTTCTCTATATATGTAATATACAACAACTTCTTTTAGAGGAGACTTTTTCATCTTATCAGTTTTATCTGTCACCCATAAAATTTTGGCTTTCCGAGTAATGCTTTTTTCTTGTCCTTTTGTTGTATTTTAGTCGCTTTAGCTGACAGTGACAGGGTTACAGAAATCCCTTGTTGTTGCTTCAAAACACTTTCTTCCTTCACTTCATAGAAAAACAGACTCTCCTACCTCTATCCAAATGTGTCCAGAGATATGTCATATCTAAACTCATCCCCTTTTCAATACAATCCTGAAAACGGTATTGCGTAACCTCAATATTGAGATCACGTACATGCGCAGCAAAATGAGGTAAGCTGTTGTGAGGGGGACAATACTTGGGGCTAGTGCACTAAGTGCCATGCTTTGCGTCTGATTGTGGCCAAAGAAAGGCAGGTTCGTTAAAACGTGAAGCCGGGGACGCTGCACTAAGGCCCTTGATGCCATTTTTTAATTTAGCCCCTCTCAAATACTCAGAACACCACAACGTATGTGATGCTTTTTCCCTTTCCCCCCTGCTAGCGTTCTGAACCTTTCCATTCGCTTTTTGCCATCCATCCATGGCAATGACTGTTACATACAGGCATCAAACATTAAATAAATCAATTTATATATAATGTGTATGAGCAGGGGGTCTCCTTAGAGTACCACCGCCTTGGTTCAGAGTCGAGGACCCCTACTTCAGGAGATATGGCCCCCTTTATGGGGTGCCAGTATCCCCTTCAGTTTTAAAGATCCCCGCTCACTTACGCGTCTTATTTAACATTCCGTAAGTACCGGGGCTCTATAAAAGATTTTGCATCGCGTGACTGGCACACGGTGCCCCAAACCGGGGCCTGATAAACTCTGGGACAGGGGGTCTCTTAGGCCGAAATCAAGCGGTTTTAGCTCAGGGGACATACCCCCTACTACGTCTCCGCATCACTCTTAATAAAAATACTTTAATGCACTTCATTACCTTAGGCGATAGCCGCTAATGCATGAAGGGGTTAGGCACATTAGGCAATGTTTATTGGGGACAATTGCCCCCAATAAACAACACGCATCCCCCCACTCCCCCTAACACATACGTACTGTAATTGGGCAAAATAATATTATCACATATGGGATAACTAATCATTTGCCCATTTCAAAACATAATATAATGGCAATAATACATAAAAATAAAAATTACATTTGCGTTTAACAGGCACCCACAATGAAGGGGCCCGTCTTCATCCTCATCTTCATTCTTCACATCGATGCCTTGCCTCTCCCGGTGCTTGCAAAATGCATCAAACAATCACAAAGCCAATGTATGTCCCCTTACCCCCCGCTTACTCACCATACGGTATTAACCAGCTAGCAGTCATGAGGGGGTTACCTGGCCCTCACCCGACCCTCGGGAGGTCCTACACCACCTCACAGACAACGGGTCCTACTCCCCACCCGGTGAGGCCAACCACCCTCAATCCACTACCGCACAGGGATTCCTACCCACATACCCTTGGGGGCCAATACAAACAACTCACTACACACTCCTCCCCCCCCACCAACATACAGTACAATAATTGCCAATAACTATTATCCAGATATGGAATAATAATTTTGCGCATTATGTAAACACTAAAACATCATAAATCAAAACATGAATTTTTAATCTTAAATCACCACTTGCATTTTAAAATATCCAGGCATCTATTGGTCACATAAGCCAACACATCCCAGCTCCACGAATGTATATAAATGTCACACAAAGTTGCATAGAGTTGTGGACATGATGCAATAATCTTCGCCATCATTTAACACCTATGCAAAATATATGTAAATAAAATACTACGAAACAATGTCTCCCTTAACCACCATGCCATCATGAAAATCAATTACAAACTAACCAACACTCAATACAACTTAGCATCAATCAATTAATCCATTCCGCAAACAATTAAAATACATAACAAATCAATTATACACATTCCCTATTCAATTGCCTTAAGGCAAACATTGCCAACAAAATTCTAATTTAAAATAACACCATCATTCTAACTAACTACCATAAAGATAAGCATTACCTAAATGACAATTAGCATTATTGCCACACATGACAAAACAGATGCTAAAGATACATTATCCACTACTGAAAAGAACTAACATGACCAACATCAATTATTTCCATTATCCCGTAATGTCCTATCCATACAGATGAGAAACATAACCATACAGGTCCAATAATAGAGCATACAATCAAAGTCATTAATAGCAAAATTCACATACATACAACACCCACTCAGTGTCCGTGAATGTATGTAGTAGTACATAATTATCCTTAACGGCATTAACTGTGGACTGAAAAAATAAGACACTGATCAAAAATAAAAAAAATCTGTAAAAGTAAATAAAAGATACACACTTTTTTTACTCATTAGCCACATTACTGATGCACTCCACCACTCACCGAATCCAAGTCGACCCGAAGCACATGAACCAATCTCACAGGTCCCAGGTAACAATAAAAATAAAAACTCATAACAAATCTACATCTGGTGTCTTTTCTTCTTTGGGGGTCTTTTGGGGTCTTCGGGGGGTCTTCTTTCCGTCTTCTTTCGCGTCTTCTAACCGTCTATTACGCACGCCCTTCCCCTCCCTTTCCTCTTCTAGAGGGAATGTCCCCTCCTCGGCTGACTAGCTTCAAATGAGGCACACATAAGGCCTTTTATATAGGCCTATGACGTCACATTTATGGTCAAATGGTTTCCCACCGGCCGTGATTGGGCCGTAAAAACATGTGATTTGGCCGAGGAAAAAAAAATTATGACAGTCATTTAAGGTAATTGATAGCAACAGCCAATCAAAATGGCGTTGCTTCAATTTCCTGTAAGATGACGTCATAAAAGAAACATGTCCGTCTCACATGGTAGCGGTAGCCAATCGAGCGTGAAAACTCCTGCCATCCTCTTATTGGCTCTAGTAACCCATGGTGACGAGGCTTGGGGAGAACGGATGTGACGTCTTTTAAGGCCTGGCACAATGGTACTAGAGCTCAATCTGCGATGTTTCTTATAATAATATGTGATCCTCTTTGGTTGTATTGGTTTGAGTTAGAGTTTGCTTTTTTTTTGTCATAAATTTTAAGTTTTAATCAGATTACTTAGTTCATTTTTATTTTAGTGCGTAATATTTATCCTCCCCGGTCTGTTTTTGCTTTCTTTTGTCCTTCGACCGTTCTTCTCCTGTTTTTTTTTTTCTCTTTCTCTCCCCCCCCTCTCCCCCCTCCCTTTACCTCTCCCCGCTCCACCTCTCTCCCTCCCCCTCCCCCCCCCCCTCTCCTCTCTTCTTTTTTGCCTCTTTATATTCATATTGCTGTTTCCCCTGATTATATACATCATTCATTCCATCAGCCCTTATATCTCAACATATAGATTAACGTGATGTGAAATGTATTTAAGTATCCTTTTCACTTAGTTTAATTGTTTTGTTGGCTGTATTTTGTTTTGAAGATTAATATCCAGTGTGGGGTCAGTTTTACTAATGCATTTTGCAACCAGATTTAAGACTAAGCCCTTTGTGTTATTGCCTTATATATATTAGACCATATAGCAAGTGAATCTAAATATGAAGTTCTGTGGGTCTCTCAAAAAAATCATACATTACTAGACATTCTGTCTGTAAGATATGTTTATTGATTGTATATGGGCTTCTTTTTTCTATTAAGGGGTTACAATTTCATCGACTGTTTTTGTCTGTCTGTTTTTTTATTATCAACTGTTCAAGCGGCTCATACACGTCTCCCCACTCTGCTCTTAGACAATGCGCTGTACTAGAGCCGTTAAACGCTGAGGGGGAGATCGTTGGTGTAAATACCCTGTGTTATGTGCCATAAAGTTTTTGCCATATTCTCTGAAGCAGTCTGGACTTTTCTTTTGGTCATGCGCATTTGCGCCGAGGCCCTCCCTTTCCTCTTTTATTTTTTTCAGTCCCATTTATGCCCGTTATGTTATAATGTATATACAATACATCACATACACTGAATGTGTGTATCTCTGTGACTTTTGTATGGAATTGCATTGTTTTTTATGCGGTTATTATTGTCCCCTGTATTTAATGTTATCTATCTAATGGATTAGACATACAAGGATAATAATTGATTGGTTTTCTATGTTTAATGTTTCTTTTCATGTATTGCTTAATTATTTATCAAGCTTATGTTGTGATATTTGTTGTGAATAATGGTACATTTTACTCAGTAATGGCTTCTTTATGGTACTTAGATTAAATGAGGTGGTACTTTAAATTATTTGTTTTGGCAATGATGTGCTTTAGATTTGAATGTGGAATTGTATAGTGATTTGTATTGTTATTGTAATTGTTTCAGGAATGGAATTAATTTGATTTTTGCTGGCTAATTTGTTTGATTTACGTCGTTTCTATTAGATTTTCATGATGCATGCATGGTTGGGACATTGTTCATATTGTATTTGTATGTTCATTATTTTGCATATGTTCCCAAATGTACACCCCAGATTAAATTGTATCATTACACACTCATGTCAATTGTGTTGACATTGTCATAGACATTTGGTAGCTGCATTTTGTGTGGGTTTGATTTTACAATGGCTGCTGATTTATTTACTACATGCAAGTGTGATTATAAGATTAAAAATAAATGCATTTTTGATTTATTCATGTTTATTGTTTCAGAATGGGCAATAATCTATTATCTATATCTGGATAATAGTTATTTGGCACATTATTGTACTGTAGGTGTTGGGTGGGATTGCAGTATTGAATGTATATGCCAGGTTTATTATTTTAACATTCAGGGTGGTTCCTTGTTGTTTGGGCGTGAGACCTCTGAGAACCACCTGCGCGTATCTTGGGTTTTTATCTCACGGGTATCAGCTGGGGTTCCACGGGTTGAACCTGCGGGTAGAACCGTGGCCCTCACATCGTGTGGTGGGCACCGCGACGCCGAGGGAGTGCGAGGAGAACCGGTTGGTCCCACATCCCATGTGGCACTGTGGCACCGTTTGTGAGCACTCGTGATTCCCCTCAGACCCCCCGTAGAAACACCGAGTCCCGCAGACATCCTGTGGGTTGACCCTGGCTCCCAGACATCCGCGGGCCACCGTGATGTCCCATTTGTGTGCCCACTGTGACCGTGGAGAACCCCCTTGCCACGCGTCTTTGATGGACACGAGCCACCACACGGCCTCGCAGAACCTGTGTTGAAACACGTTGCTGAGTACCCTGTAGGTCTGTCAGGTGACCCCCAGTCGCCCGCTGGCTGGAGTAATGAACCCTTAATGTAAAAGAGTATAAATCATGTATGTTAGGGTGGCACAGGGGGTAGTTATGTATTTAACTAAATAGAATGATGTTTTTTGGGCAGTGTGTTGTTGTTATGTGGTACCTGGGGATGGGGGAGGTGTATTGGCCCGCAGGGTATTTGGTCGGCCTCCGTTGTGGTAGTGGGTGCAGGGTGGTTAGGCCTCATGGGTGGGGGGGGGTATGTGGGAGGGGTATGATAGCCTCCATGGTGGTGAGGTGGTTTAACACCCTTAATAACTGTAGTGGCTGGTTAATATACCGAACATTGTGATTAGGGGTTAGGGACCTCCCCACACCTCTGGAATTGCCCTTCCCCTCAGTTACCTCGACTACAACCCTCCTTCACTTAAAGAACCACTCTTAAAGACCACTTAAGACACACTTGCTTAAAAAGCATATGAATCAGCACGCAGGTGATTATCTACAACACGATACTAGTCTTGGCCCCCTGCAGACCACTTACGCAGAACTCCCTCCTTCTGTCTCTGTGACGTTCCTCCCTACCCTACAAAAAAAAAGTACCATAGAACTGTAAGCTCCTCGGGCAGGACCTCCTCTTCCGAAATGTTTTCTTTTATGTCTAAAGCACTATTCCCATGACTGTGTATTATGATTGATCTTTTATTTATTTGTATTAGCCCATGTATTACTACTGTGACAGCGCTATGTCAACTAATGGCGCTATATAAATAAAGACAATACAATACAATTAATACATTGAGACATCGCTAATATAGGCATATAGGAATGAAGGGAATGGAGATACTGTTACTTGGGAGCGGCGAAGCGACAAAGAGAGGGAGCAGAGAGGAGCGGAATGGAATATGGCAGGAGATGAAGTAGTGCATTCGGTCATGAGAAACATGCATCGCGGTGAAGGTAAAGATACGTAAATTTTAGATATGATGGCGAAATATTGGGATTTGTTAAAGACTGGCGCGAAGGTGCGAGTTGAATTATCATATGAGATAATATAAATTGTAGGCTATCAAGCATAAATAATAGGAAGAGGGATAGGGTGAGGTGCTTGAAGGTGATGTTGCACCGATGGATCATGAGATAAGAGGGTTATCGTATAAAAGTCAAGTTAATCATTGTTTTATGTATTTATTGCCAATGCTTATTATTTGTATTTTGGCCTACTGATAGTTGGTTTTGGGGGTTATATCTTAATGCGCCATGGTCCGCAGGTCAGTAACCCCGGGACTATCACCGCGGACCCCCCGCTTTGTGAGCCCGTGGACCGGAACCTGCGGGGTCATCTGGGGGGACACCCACACACCACCCCCGGCTCCCTCGGAGGACACCCGCCTGCGCAGTCTGTTTGGTGTTTTGGCGCTGCAAAAATAAAAACAGAATTTTTCTCTAAGTTACGAGAGTCTTTGCTGTCTACTACTTGACCTGGCGTGGTTTCTGATCAACGCAACTTTCGCATTCGCTAAGGTTGCATTGCTTAGTGCATCCCGGCTTAATGGCAGAATTTAATTTAAACGCAACAGGGTTGTCGATCGAGCAAAAGTTTTTGACTCAAAAAAATTCCCTGAAAAAAGGTCCATTTTCGATCGGCAACGTGCTCTGTTTGCGTTGCTTATGCATCTCGGGTTGAAGCAAAAAAATCTCCTTCAAGAGCACTGTTGCGGTCTAGAATGACCTTAACTAGTTTTGTATTTCATTGAAATATTACATATTTCTTAAAATCCTTTCTGGAACCATCATATCGGGTAAAATGAACTTTGATGTTTATGATATGCTTATGTCACTGTGGATTAGCGTGCGAAACCAGTATTGCTGCACTATATAATCAGATAATGTACTTATTATGCCAACCAATTCTCACAGTTCATTTGCCTTTATAGTGGCAGAAATTTCATTAGAAACTGCAGAATCGTGTATTAATAGTATAATTGTACACTTAAAAAATATTTTTAAGCCACAGCCCTTTACTATAATATAAGCGGTGGCTCTCCATATCTCTAGCTCTACCTTCCCCTGCACCTCCTCTGTAGTGTAAGTTTCTAATAAGGTGTAGACAGTGACGGCTATCCTATGGGGTCTTCCTCCCCTCCTCATGTCTGAATTCCGATGGTGCCAGTGAGTGGGCGTGGACACAGGGATCGTGACTATTGCAGTGATAAGATACTATGAGGCCTATCTCTTTGAGTTACAGGAAGGCCATGCCTACTATTAGAGATTGAATTCAGCCCCTTAGGGGGATCCGTTCAGATTGTTCCAGAGCTGGCCCCGCATGGGAGGACTGGTGCTGGAAACTCGTCCTCCAGCTGTGCGATTCCCTCATGGGCTGAACACAAACTAATCCACTATGCCTCATCATTCCACCACTCAGGCGATACCATCCAGAATGCCAGGGATTAACCCATTTGAGGCAACGCCTGCAATAAACACCCAGCATGGCTGCTGTACTAAAGAACCATCCTCTTTGTAAGCTTCTGGCTTCCGCTGCAGTCCTTGGGAGAGAGTAGGGATATTAAGGACTGTCATAGCGGGGCTGCCTTCATGCCTTGTTGAAGGCCCCCCAATGTCTGGAGCGCTGAGCAACCAAGAAAAACAAAAAGAAACGGATCCCTAAAATCTGCCCTGTACCCCCACACAATTGCAGGAACTCCTTTCTCCTGTACCCATCGCAGTAACCATCACTAAACCTGAGCAGTCGCCATGTCCATAATCTCCCAGGGGTGGGGATGAACATGTGCTCCAAATGGAGGCACTGCTGAGCAAGCAGTGCAGGACAAGACTTTAGACTTTTGTGCAACTGGCAGTGGTCGATAATAACCGATGTCGGGCCGGCCCCTTATGGTATGTACGCAGGGCCCCTGGGTATCCCATTTTATGTACAGGAGGGGGGAATGTCTCTTTCCCGAGTTTGACAAAGAGAGGGAACTATCTAAGACTTTTGCCATAGCTTTGGGCAACACCGGGAGTGTGGGTACCCTGCAACATAGGCCGACAGGGACGGAAAAACGTCTCACCATGCCAATAGGCAACCTGTGCGCAATGAGAGTTTGCAAGTTGGTGCACAACCTGAGGCTCACCAGGGACGTGCTCACTCTTTATCACCTACTGAAACTGGTCCACGGCCTCACATTGGACTGGTGAGGAAACCCCTTGGCTACCATACATAGACTTTATATTTAGGGACCTTGGCAGGCCTCTGGGCAACCTCTTGCACCAAGCACGACATACTGTGGTGCTGGGGGCTACCCGATGGGAAATTATCCTGGGCACGTGTACCCCATGCTCTGTTTCTGTAAGGACAGGCTCTCACGGTACTTGGGAGAGACCATGTGCACCTTAACGGAAGGGCGGGCCTCGTGCTGATGCTCTCTCCGTGGACCCTGTGTACTTGTATTCTAGCTCATTGCCGTGCTCGCAAAAATTGAGTGCGTAGTGAAGCCAAGATGCGGGGTCTCCCCGCCAAACAGTGGGGAACCCGGTGTGGTTTGAAAGAATTTGAATTTGGAAGACAGTAATCATCTAGATAACCTTTTCCTACAGGCCGCAAGGTCCGTTGCAAATTTTATTGATAGGGGGATAACCGCACTGCGAAAAATAGAAGAAGCAAGAATAAGGCTAGATCTCTGATGAAAGTGTATTCTAAAGCCCAGTGGGAAAAAAGTGACATACCTATAATCTTCCCTTTGTCAAGCACAATTTAATAGTGAACACAAACAAAAATGTAAAATAATGAATACAAATTGGCATTATACC
>WSYH01001181.1:0-136737 GCA_036426205.1 Ascaphus truei
GGATTGGCCATAAAATCTCCAATCTGGGGTGCCGATCAGCACCGAAAAGCTGATCGGGCCTTCCTGAATTCAGCCGGGTTTAAAAAGTGCCGATAAGTGGCTTATCGGCAGCCGTCTCCCGATAACTTCTTATTGGGAGGAAAAGTTGCCGATAATTCCCACTTATCGGCGCTTACTGAATCTGGAAGGAAAAAAATGGCTATAAAATGTCGAAAAAGCCTTATCGGGGCTTACTGCATGAGGCCCTTAGACTGGTGGCGAGTCAGATCTCAGATGATAAGTGCTGCATGTGGTAGGGGTGAGGGGCTTGTTCAGATAGATGGGTAGCTATATATATATTATTCTTTTCTTTGCATTTGTAATCTTAATGACGACCTCATAATTACTTTACAAGCAAAGCAAATTTACTTGTAGACTCCAAGACTCAAAAACAGAAAGAGAGAGAGAGAGAGAGCGCGAGAGAAAATAATGACTCTTAGATCCTTCCAAAAGTGCGTGGTTACCATGGAAACACGAAAAAGTAAAAAGAAAAAAAAACCTAATGAATGTAATTATTTTTGGAAAGCAACAATGTCCAACATTTAACCTAATAAAAACACGCTACTGCAATTAGTTTACATTGGTTGTAGGAGAAACTGACCCTTGGAAAGGGAATTGCAATATGCCAACAACAGTACTGAACAAGCATGAATCGTAGTACATGCTAAACAGTTCATATAGCATGTAAAAAGTATACTATATTTATTCATATGGGATGTTACCATTTGTGTACCAAAAGTACTGCCTTGTTCAAGAAGTGGGTAAATGCAGTGCCTTTGAAATGCATGGTTTGTACAATACCAAATATCAATGTTATGGTTATCTGGATGGTTTTCAAACATATCTGAAGTGCAGACTTGTGAGGTTTTGAAAACTCATGGACAGTTATTAATATATATATATTTATATATATATTTATTAATAACTATTTTGTTGGCCCATGAATAGTTAACACAATCTACAACAAACCTATACGTAGTTCTCCAGGACCTGTACAGTTCTTAGAAGTTTGAACTATACTTTGTAAAATAAATATGAACGTGTCACGTACGGCACACCTGTGAGCACATGACCTGTACAGTATATGGGACAAGGGTTAATAAACAGCTATCTAGTTAACCCACTTGTCACATTCCAAAAGGGTCCCTCAAATGAACAATATCTCCCCTCAATCTGTCCCAATATACAATCTGTCACGATCAGCAAACTTGTGAGCATGTGACTTCTATATGCAACCAGGGTTAATACACATGACTAAACTAGCCCACTAACCTTTCTCCTACAGTATCTGCCAGGGTGTAATGGTCCCTGTTTACTAAAGAAAAACTATGTACTGTACTTAATACACAAAAATCAGTAGTAGCAAAATGTATCTAAAAATGTAAATACTCTCTGCAAAGCGTGCAACAGTTCAATCAGAGCCCAAAGCATTACTTATTAAAGTTTGGCTTTAGTGTTGATAAATACAGTGCTTAGATTACAGAAAAATTATTATTAAAAGTTACAATAAACGCAGACCAGTTTCTCAAAATAACAGGATAAAACATAAACAGAAATCCCTATTCAGTATGTTACCATATGTTATAAGTCCTACCCAGAGAGGTCACTGTAATAGAAGAGAATTCACATGTTCTGTTCCCAACACACACATCATTGAATTCTGGTTTTCATAATATCTTAGTAAGACTTTTGTACTATTCTTCTCCCATTGAAATAACATAAGTCTACCCCTGTCGTAAATCAGCTCTGGCTGACATTTATGACCTAAAAGAGAAGGCCTTTAAGCCTTATATTTTTGTGGCCATAATACTTAGACACACGTGAGTCATATCAATAAGTTCAGACGAGATTACAGAATATAAGGAGACTAATGGATATCTGTCCCTTGCCACCTCCTAAACATGAACGGTTTGGAAGCGTTTGATTTGTCTCATTGCAACGGTTACAAATCTGTATTTGTTATTCTTGCAAATAGGTGTCAGGCCAATGATATCTTATATTTAATATAGTTTCTCTTTTGTGGAATACCTCTGTAGCCACACCCCCTGAACCTTGCAGAACCCTCCAAAGAATGTCTTTGAAGGGGCCTTTAAACGGTTTTGTTTATTTCTAGTGTCAGGGAGGCCATATTTTATTTTCATCTCTGGCAAAGCAGATGCTGGTTTGAGATAACCTCAGACCTATACAACCCAGACCTGCCTTGACAGGCCATAAAAACAATTATTGTATTCTTTAACACAATTTGTACCCAAAGTTAACCACTGAAGTACCAGACGGATTGAAACACCCAATATCTCATGATATTATCATGACAAAACTAATGATTTTTTATGGAAGGAACTAAGGTGAGGGGTGTTGGGTTTTGTGAGGAGACTGTGCTTGGTCAAAAAAACAAGAATTGGTACCAGCTTATAATGCTTAGCTCTGGTGCAGCAACATGCACATGGCACACATTAACGCTGCATGTTATACTCAACTCCCCCCTAGTCTTTGCAAATTGTTCATCCAGGTGGGGTGTGTTTTACTGTGCTGGGGTTGTTTTAGAGTCCTTGGCAGAGAAGTTTTCTATGCCTCAACCTGAAACTCTGTTGAGGCTGGATTGTCTTCCTCTGTAGAAAGGGTTACTGGAGAATCCTGGGCGTCAGGAACTGTGGGTGACACTGGAGCATCGACAGCTGGTTCCAGAGGAGGTTCACCCTGAGCCTTTTCTAAAGTGTAGTAACAAAGGAGGGAGAGGGAATAGGTGGTATGATTTTGAACCTCTCAGGGTCTTTCATCAGGCTAATCACAAAAACAAAGTGTGGCGCTCTACACTCTCATAAAATGTTAAATGTCTAAGTGAAAAAGTGAAACAATAGTGATCAGTGACCAATCAAAGTGAATTTCTCAAACAACAAGTGAAACTAATAAATGTGACATCAAACAGTGATTCGCGACGTCGGTGTTGAAATAACAAATGTATAAAAATATATATTAGAGGTGTTAACTTCCACTCAACCCTTATAAAGACTGTTTCCAGTTGTCTTTCCAAAATGTGTTCTCTAAAAAGGTAAGGGGAGCGGTGGGACGCACCGGGTGAAGAGAAGAAAAAGAAATGTACATAGTGCAATAATGCTTGTACATAAATTGAAAAGTGTAGTGTAACCTTCAAAGTTTCTACTCACAAAGGAGTGTTGAAAATAGGCAAATCCCAATCAATGGCAAGTGGTGTCCCAACTGTAGGTAAGATGTCAGGTGGTCCCGGTAACCTCAGGAAGAGAAACACAACATTAGTGCAGACGAAAATGCAAGGATATAAAATGTATAGATAGAAGACCTTTGAATTCAAGGCTTACACAAAATCAAGTATTTAAAGCATCCTGAGCAGACAATATCCCCATAAGCCGTGTGATCCACGATCTCACCGCTCCTGTCTATGTGGGTCCGTCTCGCTCGCGCGCCCGCATATGTCACTTTCGGGTTCCGGTTACGGACGCCCGGAAACAGAGGAGTGGCGTGTCTCCGTCTTTCTCCAGTCCTATGGTATCACCGGTAGAGTCCTCAAACTCAACGCGTTTCGCTGGTCAAAAAGCAGCTTCCTCAGGAGTAATGACTCCCACTCGCATCCAGGGGACTATTTATACCCCATCTCTAATCAAACACTCCCATCCTGTTCTGATAATATGGGGTGGACTCTTCAAGTGGCATAACATTTATACAAAACAATCTAACAACATAGTCTGTTGTGTCAACTATAATGAATTGATCTGGTATCCAATAAACAGTTCATTTGCTTACTAGAATATTAAACATATACAATACACAATTTAATAGTCAATCAATTAAAATATTATATATATATGTTTTATTTATAAATACTCATACTCATACATACATGTTCTAGTTAGGTCCACCAGGGACCTGATAAATTATATCACACTGTGACGGAGCGGCCTGTAGGCGAGGGCAGATAGACGCACAGACAGAGGGTTCCACTTAAAGCTGCAGTTCAGTCTTTTTTTTTTTAATTTATTTTTTTTACTTCAATAGTTTTATGTGGGCAATCTCTACTTACCTAAAGAACTGCATAGCTGCAGGTCAATTCGTTCTCCATGTATTGATCGGCGAAATTTGGTGACATCATTAGAGCTGGCATATGTTTTTCTTTTACTTCTGTCACTCAGTGGAAGCTCATGAATATTCATGAGCACTCCTGCACTGACATGTGCAAGAGGGAGGGCAGGGTTGAAAAAGGGGTGTGCCAGGGCTTGTGACAGGACATGAAGGGGCAGTGCCTTAGCAAATGGTTGTTAAAATAGAATATAAGAAAATTGGTCTTGCAAAGTTGTTTTTTTTAAAACAGAAAATGCTAAAAGTATTTTTTCTTACTACAGAACTGATTTATTAAAAAAAACACACATGCAGGATATTGACTGAACTGCAGCTTTAGCTGGATTGGTTTTATTAACCCCAAATCAGCAACCAAAACAACTGTGAACCTTTCCTATTACCTCTGTATGAGGAGAAACAACCACAGTGTGTCCTGTCCATTCAGCAAAATGCTAGAACCTCCCAAGTTAAATAGGTGGGGAGGGGTGAGCTCTGGGAGGAGGGGCCACTTACCTCCAACCAACTGTTGCCAGAGGTAATAGGAAAGGTCCACAGTTTAGTGTTAGGACCTGCATTATTTTGGGTTATACCTTGACGTGGTATGCAGGCTTATGACGCTTTCGCCAAAGGGTTTAACTAAATAACCAAGTAAATATTATTATTATTGAAGTATTTAAACTTTATACTTATTACTTTATATGTTTTATATGTTGGATGTAGCATTGGGCACCCCTATCTTTTGTTTGTATACATTGGCCACGCCCAGTAGCACTGTTTTTTACATAAATATATGTAACCATGCTGTAAAATGGTTGCAGTCATCTCTCCTGCTGACAGTAAGGCCTGGTAAGTTATGGGCATGCCAGCAGTAATCATGGAGGTTTGCCCTCACACCCTGGTGAGGTGCCCTATGTATGGATGGGAGTGGCCACAGGCTCTGACTCCATGGTTAGTGATGTCAGAGTTGTGTCAGCCCCCAGAGGATACATAAGGCACAGCACTGATCCAAAGTTAGTTGTTAGAGGAGGAGACGGAGTAGTTTGCGAAGTGGTTATGTTATAGTAGCTGAATAAGGAGACTGTGACCAGGGACCTGGCACAGAATAGATATCCCTGTGGGGATAGGGAATCCCTAATCAAGGAGGACAATACCTTTCAAAGGGAAGTACGGTGAACAATGGAGGGCTAAATACACCCCATTGTGGAGGGCAGCTGGCCCGCCGTACCAATAAAGATGACTCTGATAAAAGAAACCCTCGTGTGTAAGTGTGGAGTGATTACACAGGGGGCTGCACCACAGAGGAGTTCCTCACCAGGACCATCCACAAGCTCACGCTGGGATCCTGATGAGGTGGAGGCGCTGCACTGGATCTAGGTAGGACTCAGCACACTACCTCAGCCGCCTGTCTGAGTTGGCAAATCCCCATACACCATCATGCGGGAGACTCAGGAGTCCTGTAGCCAACAGGTGCACCACCAGACACTACACCGTAATGGGGACTGGTTAGACCACAGGGACCAATATGAGATTGGGGGGGTCAGACCGGTGCAGAAAACCCGTTACACATACATATAAAAATAAACTGTATTTCAATGGTGTTTTAAATGTACAGGCAGGAACCCTTTACTGCCAGTCTTACAATGAATCCATTAACATGTCCATATGTTATGGATGAATGAGCTGAGTGATTTTTGATCTCCGTATTTCAAAGGGCACCCTGCTAAGTTGGTGCCCTAGTGTCTAGAGAAGTCCGGAGTTGAAAACCCTCAGAGATCCATGGTGTTAGGGTGGCCGGGATATTTGGAAGTATCCGATACCGGTGCGATGTATGGGCACTTCACACTTGGTTGCCAAACCCCAGACTTAATGTCGTCAGGTAAGGGGTTGCTCCCGGAATGCTAAGCAGCTTAGGTGTCAGTTTGGCACATTCTCTGAGAAAACCAGAAAGCAACTTCTGCCCTTTTTGTGAGCTAATGTCTAGTCAGGGTTAGGTGGGAAAAGCTGTTCCCACAGGAGGATTGGCTGTGTATGTTAGGTATAGGGCTCTTAACCCTATAAGAATGCCTGCAGCCCCCTCCTAGTCAGATTCACCTAAAATACATCTGAATCAACCAAGAAACGTCCAGGTTCCAGCGTCAGTGGTTCAGGAGTGTGACTACATCGTAACTACATCGTAACAAATATTTGCACCCCTCTTCCAGAATTCATTTGAGCTGGGGATTCCAAACGAATCCTGTAAGGACTTTACGAAATTCTTCCTGTCGTTGGAGAAATAGGGGTGGCAAGTTGCGCCCCTAGCCCAGGACTGTCGCATGGTTCACGTCGCGCACCCACTTGCATGCGTGCAGGGGTGTCCAAAGACTTTGTTTCGTTCCGTGGACATTTTATTTTGTTTCCCCATCCCTGTAAGTGTTTATTGAGTATAATTGTGAAGATTTTTGTGTTTGTCTTAAAAGGAAATAAATTACAATTTATTTTGCCCTTCTTGTTGTGCTCAATCCAGAATCCCGGTATTAATGTGTTGGCAAGACCTCGTCTACCATGACAGAGAGTAATTTTTTTTTTAAATTCAGCGCTGAGGAATAAAAAGCGGCTGTTTGCTAACTTTAGTTAGGAAGCACCAAGCGCGCTGAAACTTGCAGTGCGCGTAGTTCAGGGAGAAACATGGAAAACACCCATA
Organism: Ascaphus truei; assembly: GCA_036426205.1. Lineage (NCBI taxonomy): Eukaryota > Metazoa > Chordata > Amphibia > Anura > Ascaphidae > Ascaphus > Ascaphus truei. The sequence goes on from WSYH01001181.1 coordinate 6,809, forward strand.
GCGTAATTTTTATACGTTTTTATAAAAATTGATGAATGAAAGTGCCCCTCAAATAGTGTATTAAACATGTTAGGCACATTTGGGCTTTCATTCAGACCACCGAGGACCGGGAAATACCCATTTAGTATTGCCCCCAATTTGTATGCGTCTAGTGACTCACTGAACGAGCTGAGGATGTGCAGCTCCGGACTTCTAAGCAATCACGCTGACTTAGTGCCACAATGTCTGTAAAAGCCCGGAGTTGAAAAGGCTCAGTGTCCTCAAGGTGTTAATTGTGGAGGGGATCCTCAAGTACCCGGATCTAAAACCTATTATAAGGGATGATGTCTATGAAGGGAATGATGAAAATGTAGAGACTTTGTGGATAGAAATTAGCAGTGGAGGTAAAAGTATAAAGAAAATGTTTCTGGGAATATGCTATAAACCACCAAATATCTGTGAGATTGAGGAAGCTAAAATACTTTTGCAAATGGAGAAGGCATCAAAACTGGGTCATGTTTGCATAATGGGGGATTTTAATTATCCAGACATAGACTGGGGCAATGAGATTAGCATTACAACAAAAGGGAACAGGTTTTTGGGGGTGCTTAAAGACAATTATATGACCCAAATTATTGAGGAACCAACCAGAAGAGGGGCAGTTCTGGATTTGGTCATATCAAACAATGTAGAAGTAATAACAAATATTCAAGTCCTGGAACATTTGGGTAACAGTGATCATAACATGGTCTCATTTGAAATAAATTATCAAAAAACAGATTACTTGGGTTCAACAAAGACCTTCAACTTTTGAAAGGCAGATTTTAATAAACTGAGGTCCAATCTAGTAGTAATACAATGGGATGATGTTTTTGCAGGGAAAATTGTAGAAGATAAATAGGCAGTCTTTAAAGCATTGTTAGAAAAGCACACTTATCAGTGTATACCCTTGGGTAATAAGTATAAAAGAAATAAGTCAAAACCAATGTGGCTAAATAAACAGGTAGGGGAGGAAATGGACAAGAAGAGGAAGGCGTTTAGATTCATTAAGTCAGAAGGGACAGAGACATTGTATCAGAATTATAAGGAATGGAACAAAAATTGCAAAAGGGCAATCAAATTAGCAAAAATGGATAATGAAAAAAGGATTGCAATAGAAAGTAAGATCAACCCTAAAAAATTATTTAAGTACCTTAATAACAAAAAAACGAGAAAAGAAAATATAGGACCCTTTCAGTGTGAGATGGGTAGGCAGATTATTGGAGATAAGGAAAAAGCTGAGGTATTAAACAAATTCTTTGCCTCTGTGTTTACCAGGGAAGAATCAATTCAATAGTAGTGCCGCAGGAGGAAGCCACAAAATCCATATTAATGAACAATTGGTTAACTGAGGAAGAAGTTCATAAGCGACATGAAAAAAATAAAGTTAATAAGGCACCTGGCCCCAATGGCATACATCCAAGAGTTCTCAAGGAGTTAAGCTTAGTAATAGCAAAACCATTATATTTAATATTCAAGGACTCCATTTCCACAGGCTCAGTACCACAAGACTAGCGTAAAGCAGATGTGGTGCCTATATTTAAAAAGGGAGCTAGATCACAACCGGGAAATTACAGACCTATAAGCCTGACTTCAATAGTAGGGAAACTACTTGAAGGTTTAATACGGGATAATATTCAGGAATACCTAACGGAAAACAAAATTATTAGTAATAGTCAGCATGGATTTAAGAAAGATAGATCTTGCCAAACTAACCTTATTTGTTTCTTTGAGGAGGTAAGTAGGAATTTAGACCAAGGTAATGCAGTTGATGTGGTCTACTTAGATTTTGCAAAGGCTTTTGATACGGTTTCACACAAGAGGTTGGTGTACAAAATAAAGAAAGTTGGACTCAGTAATAATATATGCACCTGGATTGAAAACTGGTTAAAGGACAGACAACAGAGGGTTGTCATAAATGGAACGTTTTCAGGTTGGGCTAAAGTCATGAGTGGAGTACTTCAGGGATCGGTACTGGGACCCTTGCTTTTTAACTTGTTTATTAATGACCTTGAGGTTGGGATCGAGAGCAAAGTCTCCATCTTTGCTGATGTTACTAAATTGTGTAAGGTAATAGAATCAGAGCAGGATGTAATTTCTCTTCAGAATGACTTGGAGAGACTGGAAACGTGGGCAGGTAAATGGCAGATGAGGTTTAATACAGGTAAATGTAAGTTTATGCATTTGGGATACAAGAATAAAAAGGCGACTTACAAATTAAATGGAGATATATTGGGGGAATCCTTGATGGAGAAGGATTTAGGAGTGCTTGTAGACAGCAGGCTTAGCAATAGTGCCCAATGTCATGCAGTAGCTGAAAAGACAAATAAGATCTTATCTTGCATCAAACGAGCAATGGATGGAAGGGAAGTAAACATAATTATGCCCCTTTACAAAGCATTAGTAAGACCACACCTTGAATATGGAGTACAATTTTGGGCACCAATCCTAAGAAAATACATTATGGAACTAGAGAGAGTGCAGAGAAGAGCCACCAAATTAATAAAGGGGATGGACATTCTAACTTATGAGGAGAGGCTAGCTAACTTAGATGTATTTACATTAGAAAAGAGGCGTCTAAGAGGGGATATGATAACTATATACAAATATATTCAGGGACAATACAAGGAGCTTTCAAAAGAACTATTCATCCCACGGGCAGTACAAAGGACTCAGGGCCATCCCTTAAGGTTGGGGGAGAGGAAATTTCACCAGCAACATAGGAAAGGGTTCTTTACAGTAAGGGCAGTTAAAATGTGGAATTCATTACCCATGGAGATTGTGATGGCAGATACAATAGATTTGTTCAAAAAAAGGTTGGACATCTTTTTAGATGGGAAAGGTATACAGGGATATACCAAATAAGTACATGGGAATGATGTTGATCCAGGGATTAATCCGATTGCCAATTCTTGGAGTCAGGAAGGAATTATTTTTTCCCCTTAATGGGGTTTTTGTTTGCCTTCCTCTGGATCAATAACTATAGATATAGGATAAAGTATCTGTTGTCTACATTTAGCATAGGTTGAACTTGATGGACGGAAGTCTTTTTTCAACCTCATCTACTATGTAACTATGTAACCCCATCCTAGTGTAAAGTCTGGGCAGTTTGGCAAATGGTGGCCAGCCCAGACTTACAGCTGCAGTAGCCGATATTCAAACAAATCACGGCGCCATTTCATTTGCTCTGCTGTACTCCACACAGCATGAATGCGGCCAATCGCCCCAGGCACCTGCGCTTATCGCGATTGCTTTGTTTGAATTTTATGGATTCTGTTTCTTTGGGTGCAATGAAATGAATGAATTGCAATGTGTACAGTACTGTACTACTATGCTACTGTGTCAATTTAAGGTGTTTAAATAACAGAACTCTAAAATGCCATTTTCTGCACTCGCCGTACTCGCGTTTTTAGGCGGTAAGGTTGGAAGACATCCTGCGTCAGGATATCGGTATTCCGATGTACACAATGCATGAAGTGTTTGAATAACGGCTGTTGCAGCTGTAGTGTCACCAGGTAGAGGGGCTGGGTCTCATATGCTAAAGAGTAAAGGTGCTAGGTTGGCGCATGCTCTTAGCAGAATGAGAAACCCCCTCTGCCAGGTTTCTAAAGTATTGGTAACTCCAGGTTAAGTGGGAAAAAATATTACCACGGAGGGATTGGCTGCACTGTGTAGGTATAGGGGTTTGAACACTATAAGAATTCCTGCAGCCCATTGGGTATCAGATTCCTCTAAGGATTCATGAAAGATTCATCCAAGATTAACAGGATTCATGCAAGAACCCTCTAAGATTTCGTAAGGGTTAAAGATTCCAAGTGCCATTACAGTGGGGGAAGAATGGAAGAAGCAGCTCCATCGGAGTACATAGCAGTTGCAGTTAGTGCTGCTGACCGAGGAAACTTCCAAACAGTTTCGCGAGCAACTCCCGCTCCTGGGAAATTGCTCCTAAAAACTTTGTTTTACAACTTTTCGTTCTGAAAACCAACTATTTCGTTTGCCCCAGTCCCAGTAAGTGTATTTTGATTGTAATTGTGTAACATTGTGTGTATGTCCATTTGTGAAATAAATTACAATTTATTTTATCTCCTTGCTTTGCTCAATCATATTACCCGTCTATAAATGTGTTAAAAGTGCTGGTCTCCGTGACACTCCCACTGCCTCTGTCCTTTTGAAATGCTGGTTGGTAACATTTGCCTCCTTTCTCTAAGCCAATTATAATTGCTGGAATCTAACCCCCCCCCCCCCACCCTAAAGCCCCAATACAATCCCTGACTGATATCACTCATGTTTTTGACACAATTTCCTCTCTGAATGGGAAGAGCAGTTAGTTCTTGGGAATTAAAACCTCAATGGACTTAAACCTAAAACCCACAACATTTCAACACAATTCAAGTAATTACATTTAACCCAACTAATTTCCCAATCTACAGTACGTTTTCTCACACATTTGTGGACATCGATATATAGATTAAATTAATTTGGCCCTTTTGTTGGGACAAATGATAACACTTTATTTAACACTCATTTATCAGCTTCTTTTATTGTGTATTTACTAATATTAAAGATATTATTATTAGCTCCAATTAACGCTGATTTTCTAATGTTGTTTTTTTCCTTTCTTTTCCCCCCTCTTTTTCCTATGAATTGTATTCTTATTTTCTTCTTGCTCTTGCACCCATTTGTTCTATTCTCTCCAATTCCTTTTTTGACTCTACTCTCCTGTCTTTTCTGCTATGCACCCCCTCTCCTCACCTAAAACGTTGAGTACATCCTGCTGATTGCAGGTTCTGGCGTGAGATACCTGTACCTCCTCTCTTGCTCGGAAGGCTGGTATCTGTACCTTTTTGGGGTGTGGTGTCTGTCTCTACTTTGCTCTCTTTCTCATGGTTTATATCTCTTCTGGGTTCTATAGTTATCTTCATAGTGTATTCTATGTCTGTCAGCGGGACCTTTTTTATGATAATTTCCTTCTCTCTGATTTTTCTGATTCTGATCTGCGTATATCTTAACACCATTTTTATGTCTTCCTGTGAGTAAGATGTATCTCTTTTTTTTTACTTTAACTGTTGTCTGTATCTTTGTTAGATTTCTCATCATTGGTTATACAGTAGCTATTCCAGATTGTTTCTTATTTCTCTGGCAATTTTCATAATCCTTCTTGTCACGCAATAATTTTTATGCTTAACTAAAATAACTTATTTTTTCCATCTTTTCAACTCTTATCTCCACGTTTTCTTCTTCCAGACCTTTATACTCCTCAAATTTGTTATAAGGTTCTAGTTTTTCCTTCAACCCCATGATCTCCTCCTCTAGTTGTTTAAGAGATTTCATATATGTTGAATTAGGAGTCTCATGAATTTGAAGGAACAATTATCCAGAACTCTATTTCATTCCTGTTGGAACAGATCGTTACCCTGGTCTAAAGTCGGTGTCTTAATTAACCTCAAACCTTGTGGTACCCTTTTGTACTCCACATACTTTTCTAATGTTATGGTATCCCAAAATTGTTTAATTTCAGATATAAGTAACTTTTTTAACTTAAAAAACTGGGTTTCAAAATTTTCATGCTCCACATCTATAGATATTATTTACGATGTGTCAGAAAATACGGATTCAATCTGTGCTACTCAATGGGTTTTGTTATTAAACAATGTGAAACTCATGATTGAATGTGAATGTTGAACTGAGCAGCTGGTTGTGTTGGAAAAGAACAGATAGACAAATACACAACTATAGCATTATTCCCCAAAAATGAGTGCATATAATATATAAATTATACTGTATGTTTACAAATAATATGTTACAATGCAAATATAAAATCAAAAATAATACATTGTATACATGCAATAAGTGATGAGTGTCCACTTAATTAGGAAGTCCTGCAGCCAGGTGGTCTGTAGGATTACACCAAAAGACAGAGGTGCCCAATGCTACATCAAATTGACAAAACATATATGGTAATAAGTATAAAGTTTAAATACTTCAATAATAAAAGTAATTACTTGGTTATTTAGTTAAACCCTTTGACCAAGCGTCGTAAGCCTGCATACCAAACGTCAAGGTATAACCAAAAATGCAGGTCCTAACACTAAAACTGTGATCCCTTCCTTTTACCTCTGTTTGAGGGGAAGCAACTACAGTGAGTCTTGTCCATTCAGAAAAATGCCAGAACCTCCCAAGTTAAAAAGGTGGGGAGGGGTGAGCTCTGGGGGGAGGTGCGATGAAATTTTTAGTTGCCTGCTAGTTGGGAGCCTCAATAAGATTCACATAGCAATTAGAACAATGTGGCATCGAAAAGACTAATGAACAAACACAAAGACATTGCTTGGCAGGCCATACACGGGGGACTCCCTGTGAATGCGGACAAGTACCAGAGTAAACTCAGCCTCGTGAGGCACTGCCCCAGGTGCAACCCAGTGGAGGAAAGCATCATACACCTCTTCTGGAACTGCCCCTTTGCGCAGGCCTTGCTGCACGCGCTGGACACTGACTTAAAAGATTGTATACCGAGGAAGTGCGTCACGTACTACTCGGTGTTCCACGGACTTTTCACAGGAACACACACAGAGGACGCAATCGAAGCCGGTTGGCGTCTAATGTGCTGTTTCAAAGACGTTTTACTATTCGCCAGGGAACGTTTGACCAAGGGGAAGAAGAGGATGTCGGTACAGGACTGTCGCAGGCTGCTCCACAGCCTGCTCAAGGACTATTCCATCTTTGACGGTCCTGAGGAGGAGGACTAAACACCCCCCTTCCCACCCCCACCCCCCTTACTCCCCCACCCCAAAAGTTTTTCTGTGCAATAAAGTTAGAGATAATGTGTGTATGATATGTCATGTCTGTGGTGCGGTGCATACGTATAAATGCACTGCACCGCCGTGTTCGTCACAGTTTTTTTTACTTTTGGGGAAACCATTAATAAAAATGTATGTGAGTTGTGTGGGATATGCACTGTGCCGTTGTTAACGTCGCGGTTTTTTTTTCGTTTGGAAAATGATTTATGTACTGTTATAATCTTGTTGTAAAGATTCGCTGCATAATAAAAGAATTTTCAAAACAAAAAATTCTCCTAACACTTCATTATAGTTTATAACATTACTGGGTGAGTATGTTTGAGGGCCTATTTGAGTCAGCTGTGTAGAAGTTGTATTTACCAGCAGACAAGGCCTCTTTTGAGCCATGAAGGCCTGTACTGTTAATTCTGATTATATATATATATATATATATATATATAATTATATATAATATAAATATATATATATATTATATAGAGTGCTAAACTAAAGCCATTGATGTGTGTAAGTAGGCCATGTTGTAATCATATTCAAAGTTAAATACAGGTGGGGAATTATGGGTCAATCTACTGTCCCAAATTTTTAGCAAGTGTCCTAACATTTATATCTCATTAACACAAGGCCTGTTTGCTGACAACAGTGGAGATATAATATATATATATATATTAAATATATATATATATATATATATATCTAATATATATTATATATCAGTTAATATATATACACACAAACACAGACAAACACACACGTGTGTGTGTGTGTGTGTGGTGTATTCATATATCCATAGAGTACAGAGAGACTACATATATTTCATACACACTAACGATCTGTTATTGTAACCAAAAATCATACATGATCACATGCCAACATTATTGAAATATGAAAGAAGATTAAGGTAAGTAATGTTTGTTACAGAGTTTAATACACCAGAAATTACACAAAATCAAAAATGTATGCTGTTATATGGGTAGTTACTTAAAGTTGTATGTCAATAATATTAGCATGAAATGACTATCTACATTACCAAACAAACCCACATACATCTAATCTTGAACAAGAGCTAAGTGAATGTCAGCTTCTATAAACATGGCAAGTGTGTAATGTTGTACCATTAATCAACAGATGATTAATACATATTCATACGTTATTAAATATGCCTTAATTCAGTCAGTGAGCATTTCTAAACATTCATGTGTACAAGGACATACTTGAATGTTAGCAAGCATCTGTACATGATCATACATACACTATGCATGAAATAGTCTGCAGTAAACACCACAGGACACCAACACATTTAGTGAATGTGATTATTTATTTTTGTTTATCCATTTGAGAGCGAGTCACAGGCCTGCTTGTTGGCTGTTGTGTTTGCCTTTTCCCTTTGCCAAGTACTTTGGCCTTAACTGTGTGACTTGTACTGGCCTGTGGCAGTTCTGTGGCACTGGGTGTGGGCTGTGGCACTTCAGTGGCACTGGGTGTGGCTGTTGCACTTCAGGTGCACTGGGTGTGGGCTGTGGCACTTCAGTGGCACTGGGTGTGGGCTTTTGCACTTCAGGGGCACTAAGTGTAGGCTGTTGAACTTCAGGGGCACTGGGTGTGGGCTGCTGCACTTTAGGGCACTGGGTGTGTGCTGTGGCACTTCAGTGGCACTGGGTGTGGGCTGTGGCACTTCAGTGGCACTGGGTGTGGGCTGTGGCACTTCAGGGGCACTGGGTGTGGGCTGTGGCACTTCAGTGGCACTGGGTGTGGGCTGTTGCACTTCAGGGGCACTGGGTGTGGCCTGTGGCAGTTGTGAAACAGTTGCTAAACATTGCACGACTGAGGTTGGAGCAGTTTCTTGTTTTGGTGTTTTAATCTTTTTCCAAAAGCTGGTTAGTAGTAATTGTTGCCCTAACTTTCTTTTTCGTGTCTCATTTGTAGGTGTCCGTTCCTGATTTTGAACAGATGTAAGCGATTGGATGTTGACAGGGACCTGCACAGAACTTGCACCTACTGTACCGGTGTCATCCACAACTGGGGAATGAAGAACTGATGACTCTGGAGAAAAAGTAGCAGCATGTAAAGATCCATCCTCAGATGGGGTAAAGTGGAATTGTTGTTCTCTTGCAGTAATTCGCAACTGATTTGCTTGGCTTAGATTCACAACTATTCTGTTTACATTTTGGATTTATTTAGGAACTTGGATGTTGACTCTTTCAATTTGTGACATTTGTGATATTGACCTTTCCTGCAGTGATATCATCCTTTCACGCACTGACATCATTTCTGAATGGCGACGATTTTCTTCACCCAAGATTCTTTCTTCAGAAGCTGCAATAGCTGAGTAGGTGTCACAAGCAGGAGGACTTGAATGCTGGGTTAATCCAGGAGTGGGAACATCTTCATGGTCACTTGAGTGAATTTGTCCTTGAGTGGCAACATGGTTCTGGTTCTACAAATAAAGAAAGACATTACCAACTGCCATGGAACTTTCACTTGTTTTTCAATATAAGGAGAGTTGTTCTCACAGTGTAACACATAACATGTTTCCATAATTTTTAATTTATATCAAATTAAAAGTTTATGCTTGAAGTAACAATGATGTTTCGACTCAGTGTGAAAGAAGAATGAATGAAATGAAAGTTTGTTGTAACCTCAAAACTCCTAGCTGATAGTTTACAACACACACAATACATGTTGTCAGGAAACACTACACCTTCTGTGACAATAACTGATGTGAAGTTAATCACATGTGAAAGGCATTTATTTAGCATGGCAAATTAACATCTACAAATGTACACATTAGATGTGCGGCACCTCATACACTCACCTTTCATGCTTGATGATGAGCTGGATGAGCCAGGTGATGAGACATGTTCAGTGTCAGGTGACACATGAACTTCAGGAGTAACTATATAGAAGAATAACATAAGAATTGTATTGACATGTGTACATAATTAACATTACGTTTGTGTAGTGGGAGTATTTATGGCTAAATATCAGCATCACATAAGGAAATTACAATATGTTTCTGATAAGCTGTACATTATCCATCTTAACATCAATGTACATGTGAACCTAATTGGCACATTTATTGTAAAAACCATACAACATACAATGTTCATGCAGGAATGCGTTCTAAAATTAAGTGTTCTGTTGGACATACACTCATATGTTGTGTAGTAAAATTACAATAATAATGTACATCACTACCATGACAGCAAAGTTGACTCTGCTTATAATTCAGTACCTAATTGTGGAAATGTGAATGAATGTTTTTAGTGATCTGTGTGAACATTTAAGAGAAGCAGGTGTATGCGCTCAATGTGGCTGACACTCATCAACACATGCAGTGTGTCACTCACAGATGCTACTGGTGTGATAATGTGGCGTATCTATAAGGTTAAAAAAACATATGAGTGAACGAATGACTAACGTACGTTTTCATATATAGTGGCCTGGTGGGTGAAAGACTTCATAGAATTACCATTTCAAATGAATGTGATGAACTTCTGTTCACCTTTTCAGCTTCTAACAACTGTAGTCCCTCCCCCAAGACGTGACAGCACCCTGACCTTTTATTTGTTTCTACCACCTGTAAGGCGCCCCACAAGATTTGACCGTAAAATGACCCTTTGATCTGGCTCGGTGCCCAACCCCACTCCCTGTGTTCTCCTCTATGCTGTGATTACATATTAATTGCAGCTGGTTTCACACACCGGTACATGAGCGAAAGTCAAATCTGAAGTGAGCTACATATGAACACAATTAAATACCATATGGTACATGTTCCTATTTATGCTCTCAGTATACTACATGAAGCGAAAAAAGAGCTTTAATTAAACATAACGAAAGGTGTTTGTGCAAATTATGAATGTTCGCCTTTGAATGCACTATCTTCCATGCAAGACTTGATGAGGCAGTAATGGCCTGTTTATAGGTGTAACATGGATTATCACTAATTTATGAATATATATATATATATATATATATATATATATATATATATAGCAACTGTAAATATTACTGTATGCTCATTTGCATGTTTTAGACAGGTCTGCAACCCTGTCTTTCCCCATCATCGCCCAGCATACAGCGCTTCCACTGCAGCATGGGATTCTGGGAAATGACATGCAAATGAGCACTCAGTACCACCTTTTGCCACCATATAAATTAATTGTTACTTATTGTAGGACAACTAGATATAAATCTATATAGATAGATAGATAGATATATAGATATATAGAGAGAGACATATATACAGATATATATGTAGGTATGCTTATATTGGGAAGAAAGTATAAGTTGCAGCGGAAATATAGATAAGAACTGTAACCTACGACACGCCTAGTACAGTAACATTTGTCACCTGGTGGAAATGGAGCAGAATAAATTCCGATATCTCTGTCCCCGGGAAAACCCTCCACGACGACAGGAAGAAATTTTTCCCGCATCTGCTCCTCCAATGGTGTTAAGATTAGAGATTGTGCTGGCGGCCCACCTCCAGTGCCAGAAGCATGCACCGTTGTGCTTGTATTTTTTTCTTTAAGTTTGCCCTGATATCATCGAATCTCTTCCGACAATTTGCCCGGTCCCTGACATAATTCCCACACGCAGACACAGCCAAGGTTATTTGATCCCACATTTCTTTTTTTGATGCTGAACTTGTCCGCCCTTGAAATACATACAAAATATATGACGTTAATTATTATTATAAAAACGATCAGTTTCCTAAACTGCTACCTGTTCCAAGAGATACCAAACATGCTGGTTTAGGTGTAATATGTGTACCACATGAGCATTTACGTGTAAACATACAAATGTAAGGAAGCTTGCATGAATATTGTATGAACTTTGGCAACATTTTTAGACTGATTGTTATGGTCGTTCTAAAGCATGAAGGAATATGTGTGTAACAATTAAGTTTAATTGATAGATATTATAGAATAATATTTTGATATTAAGACATCTCACATGACCTAGGATAACATGTCTTTGAAGAATCAATGCAAAGATAGACTTACCTGGTAAATGGCCATACAGACAGTCATAGTACTCCGGAATCCCTGTGATAAGAACTGTGTTTTCATCTTCATTGAACCGAGGATTACGTGGCCGCTCCACAAGTTTCTTCTGAATACGTGCAGGCCCAGAGCTTGGCTACTGCTGACTGGACTCTCCTTCTTCCAATGGAAGAGACTACAAAAGCGGGCCACCAGCCACCACCCCACCACCAGACACCCCAGCAGCGCCAGCAACAGAGCCACCAGCAGCACTCGCACTCACAGCAACACCACTCACACTCCCAGCAACACCATTCGCACTCGCAGCAACAGCACTCCCCTGAATCCTACGTTCACGCAGACGCGTACTCACACGACTACCAGTACCACTCACACCAGAATCACTCTTCCCATGCCTTGCGGCCAAACCTCTAGCACTCACAAAGAACAGAAAATAAATTTAAAGACAATCACACTGAACACTTACAAAGTGAAAACAAGACAAAGATGTAAACAAAACAACACAGGACAAACCTCTCACAATACACCACAACTGTCTCAGTCAATATGAAATATGTAAATCGCCCAGCTCTGTGTGTCTCTCTCTCTCTCTCCCAACAACACAGAGAATGAATAAAAATACACGCTGCCTTTAATTGAGCCGCTCAATCCAAAACATGCTTGCTTCGACAGATTCAGCAAGAAGTTTCATTGGGGAACCTAACACCACCTCGCCATGGACGCCGATACACCTGTGTGTGATCGACAAATCATCGGCAGAGTGGGAGCAAATGTTTTCGGCATGATTCGGAAGGGATTCGGCACTTATTGCATACGGAGAGGGAAAATCGGCAGAATCATGCCGATAAGGTTCCCTTGGCGATTGCACTTTTTCAGCGCTTACTGCATAAAGCCCAAAGACACACTAGCACTGCCTATTATTACTGCTAACATTTAAAATCAATATATCAAGGAGCTTCTAACCATGCTATACCATCTAGTGATGTCAGATTGAGAGTTTTGTTATCAAAACATATCCATTAAATAATCTTAATGGTGGTGTAACTAATACAGTGGTGTGGGACATTTTATTTCAGAAGCAGATTTATTTCACTGCCAATTAATTAATAATTTAGTCATTGATTTTGAGATCTAATGTATGAAGTAAAAATAATTGTGCATCTTAATGTCTTTTACTTTACCAAAACAATAAATTAGCATAATATATTGAACAGATTGATCCTTACATTACATTAATTTTGCTTATGGGAACAACGCCGGAATAGATTTTCTTTAATCAATACTGTACAGTTCTGAATCAGTTCACGGCATACTTGTTTAAATATAATTTGATGGTGTATTATTGTTGCAATTTTTTGTTAGCATGTGATTGGAGAATTACTGTATTATTTCAATGAGAAAACTGATGCAGAAATAAGAATGGTATTTATCAACTTCTACTTGTCTTGCTGTCATTTATTTCTCCTTTTCTGTGATATGATATGAGCTTTTTTAAACCTGCAGAAGAAAATTGTTTGAAATCAATAGTTACACGTTAAATACGAAATCATATATAGGCCACTAATGCTGTTGTTTTTGTAAGAAATACCTTCATATTAATGTAACGGATATTCCCTCTAACCCAATCACAGATATAGTGTATGTGAGGGGGAACCTATGTGTTACCAGGTGTGGTGCGTATACTTGTTGGTTCACAAGAGGCCTGAGCCTCCGCTTACTGGGAACCTGGGATGAGTCCTCTGGATTGATCTGGTTTGCAGCGCCTCCACCTGTGTAGGATTCTAGTAGTGTAGAAGGTTGCCTACACAGGACTCACATACACAATAAGTACATACACCGAAAGATATATATAACCAGTTTACTATATATGCAGAATAACCATAACACATTACACACGTATCAGCAACAGTAACTGTGTCACTCTGTAGTACTACTCCCCCTGGGAGTAACTCCACACCATGCACGGACGTCCCAAGTGTCATGCACTCTACTTATGAGTGTAACCCTGGTACCCACCACCATGTACCCTCACACCTTGTCCACAGTATAACCCCTTTGTCCCGTGGTCAGCGCTGCCACTATGTGAGAATATATAGAAGGTGTATTGTTGGTGCACTTATGAAGGTACCTGCCAAGTGCTCCTGCACTCGGGCCTGCAGACAACTTCAAAAATGATCCGCCGCTCGGTGATCCCGTCTGTGATATCCTGCCGTTCCTAGCACGAGGGTCTGCCAGGGGCAATCCCACCCTGGAGATAGTCCTTATCTTTATGTGGCGTAGGCTTGAGCCCAAGCCTCTTCTCGGGAAGCGCAGCGTCTGCTGTGTCCCTAACTGAAATGTCACTAATGGGGCAAGGTCCCTAACCTAGGGCCGGTCCCTGCAGCACCACAAGCTATAAAGGGGCTCAGGACCTAACTGGGGCCTAGGGGGCTGCTGGCCAAATGCAGTGGGTCATGGACCCCTGCACTCACCTCCTTCTCCTAGCTCTTCCTGGTCCTGACTGCCGTCCCGCGCGTGCGAAATGTATCAAAATCCCAGCTAGCAGGGAGATCCTCCAGCCCTATTGGCTCCCTGGCGTCATGTGGGGCTCTCCAAAGGCTCATGGGACTCGTAGTCCCATCCAAGAGCCTTCCCTGGTAGGCTAGGGTTCGCACGCTTGTCCTCGCGCATGCGCAACTAGTCCGGCCGCCTGAGCTCCCACTGCGCATGCGTGAACTCGCGCAAGATGGCGGCGCCCTGCACGGGAGCCGCCGGACACAGGAGCCGCCGGGACCTCCGGAGCACCGGAGCGCTCTCTGCTCGGCCCCCACCCTCCAGAAGCGTCAGCGGGTCCCCGCTTAGCTCCGGCAGCACTCGCCTTTGCCCCCGAGAGCGGAGGTAACGGGGGTCCGGGGCTACATTAATTTTATGTATATCTGTGTATTTTGTATTTAAATTAGAACATTGTACATAGTTTATATCCCTTATATAAAAAAAATGTCTTCAATGATAATTATCTTTTGAGGGATTTTGCAACAATACAAGTATATAAAGATATAATTACAAATATAATGTAAAGAAAGTAAAGATTGCACCAAATGTGAATACTGTTCTCTGCTGTTACCCATAAATCTTCTATCAAAACAATATAATAATATTATAGAGAGATATATTATTAGTATTATTATAATTTATTTGTAAAGCACCAACACATTCTGCAGCCCGGTACAATGGGGGTACGGAGAGATGCAAATATATAGTATGATTAAGATTTTTTCCTTCTTTGACCATAGTAAACCATAAACGGTAACATGCATTAGGAGGTAAAAACAATGTTTTTAATTGGTAACATATACACAAGGTAAGTGGGAAATTGAAATAACTGTACCTTTCACATGAGGTTGCAAACATGCAAAGTCGGCCCTTTAATTCACAAATAAAAGACATGACTTACTCAGGATTTGCAGGTGATTTGTCATAAATTGAATCAATATGCTCAGCCAATGGTGACTTTGCATTCGCACAAAATCGCCAGTTTGAGAAAGTGGTAATTTGCATAATGCTGACACTATTATTAGAACTCACACATCAAATGCTTTTGTAGTGCATACAGTGCAAATATTGATCTGTTTTGAATTGTATATCACCTTAAGTAAATTGCGATAAAATAATTATGTCTAAAATTAGCAAGAGAGGGTTCTTGTGTGGTGGAGGTAGCCATTACCAGCATGGTATCCACAACCACAAAAGTTTCATTGGTAAGACCCTACAAAAAAACAGGAACCTTCTGGATCAAAAATAAATAAACAGAAAGGCCTATTTTGCCAACACCATTATCGTCCTCATCACTAATTCATGACCACTAAGGTGGATTTAAAAAAAAATAAAAAGCAAGATATTGTTGGCAAAACTAGAAGGGGCTTACAGACAGTAGACAGTGAATTCAAACGAAGCATGCATGTTCTGAATCAGAGGGTAGAGGATGGGCAAAAAGTACAGTACTTTTCAGATTGGGTAAAGTCATCAAAACATCTGTGTGTGCAAGGGGTAGGTGGCACCAGCAGCAGAACTATCTATGGGAGAGTCAGTGTCAGATACTGAGTCAGTGGAGTTTGATATATTCTATTCAGTAAAAGGTGCAACTGCAGGGATTTTGCTGAGGAGAATTAACCTGGATGCTACAGTTCTTTCTCTTCCATTTCAATACTTTGAGCATGTGTCGGGAGAAGGGGTGGCTGAGAAGGGGATTGTGGCAGAGATGGAGAAGCTAATAGCTTACTAGGAGTGGCATATATTTGAGTAGTATGTGGAATCCAATTACCACACCCGCATGTGCAGTTTGTACACCACCAGCACAATACACAGTGTATTGTGCTGGTGGTGTATTGTGATGGTGGTGTACAAACTGCACATGCAGGTGTGATAATTGGAATACATAGTGAGTGTTATGGTGATGATGTGATCATTGATGCAACAACAGCTATTAGCAACCTTAATGAAGACTTCTAAAGGTAAGATAAATAACGAATGTTTGTAATTGTCTTTTTTCTGGTATTTTTATTGTATTTTTTTCTTTTTAAGTTTTTGATTGCCCATTGACTGCTAATGTATTAATCTGTGTCCCTTTAGGGTCCAGATAAATACAGTGACAGACAATGCATTTTTTGTCAAATGCTTGTTTTGAATTGATTATTATTTTTTTAATTTATGTTTATTGTTTTGACTAAATTGTTAATATTTGGATGGCTTGTTTTTATTACATTTTTGGATTGGTTATCAGTTTATTTCTTTAATTGTTGTGTTGGTTAGGTGTTTATTTTATTGTATTCTAGTATTTGGGGATAACATATTTTTTTATTATTTTTGCTGTGTTTGTGACAGTGAAGGTGTACCCATGCTCACTAAAAAAGGTTCAGCCCATTTGGGTACCCCTGATCCATTTGTTGAGGTCCTAGTGTCAGATCTTGGACCCAGATTTCAGAAATGCATTTCTGTGACTGTGTGCAAATTTTGCGACATTAATCATTTTTGTGTGTTTTGCCTTTCTCAGGGTGCTGGGACCAGGAGATTTTTAGGCTGTAAGTTTCAGCGTGGGTTTGTCGGAGAAAGTCTTTACAGAATGTGTCTATGAATCGGGGTTCTGAAGTTCTGGGATACCCCAAAAGTTGGATCCAGGAATCGAGTAAGATTCTCAGATATAGCCAAGCACATGGCTCCGGGCAAACTCTGACCCTGAAAACGTTCTCGTGACTCACAGCCTGGATTCTGGCTGCAGCATAATCCAGACAAGGTAAATGGGGAAAGAAGGGGTTAATGTAAACCTGCAACCATATAGGGGATCACAGTGTAAAGGTGGTGCCCCACTACATACCAGGTTCAGGGGTTGCTCCAGCTATATGATAAAGCTGAGTGGTTTTGTGTATAAAAAGTTTAAAAATTATTTCTAGATTGTGCCAAAGATGAGGCTAGTGAGTGTAGACAGTATATCCCTTACTCCATCCCTGACATGAGAACAGGGACTTATACATTTCCATCACACATGATACAGGACACAGTATATTTTATTAAAGAGTTATACTGTAGTGCAGACGGTTATTCTAAAACAAACCAGTGGCAATTACCAAAAAGACCCAGGTACATGCTGGGTACATGATGGGTACATTCTGCAACATTTCACTGACATTTCTACAGAGACTAATGGCCCATCGGATTAACAGCGGGGGTCCCTGGCAGTCTCATTCAAACAGTCCCCTGCTGTGTTAATCCGATGGGCCATTAGCCTCTGCAGAAATGTCACTGAAATGTACCCAGCATGTACCCGGCTAGTTTAAGTCAAGTTTAAGGCAAGTTTTAGAATACTCGTTGGCTCGTCTGTATTTAATAGGTATATGTACTGATAACCTGTGAATGAACTGTGGGATTTCCAAGTCATGCATTCCGAGGGACCAGATGGCTACCAAGCTTGGTATCCATGGATCTGTTCGGAGTCTGAACTTGAAAGAATCAGGGATGCCAATGTGTTAGAACAGGAGGGGTACTGCAGTTCTGCTTGAGTACCCACATCCTGGGCTAACACAGGTCTATCCGGCCACCATTTGCCAGAGCCTAGACTCTGTGGAGCCTGGAGACACTGGGGGCTCAGTATGCAAAGAGTCAGAGGTGCTAGGTTGGCGAATGCCCTTTTGCAGAATGAAAAGAGGTGCCCATCTGGTTTTACAATACCGGCAAATCAGTGATTGGCTGGTAGGAGTATTCCCACACTCTGATAGGCTGTAGAGGTTTGTGAATGGGACACGGAAACCCATAAGGAGCCTTGCAGCCAACCAGGAGGGTGGATTCCAAGCGTCAAACCAACAGCGGCAAATTCAAAGATGCTCTGTGCTGAATAGACGCAAACCGGCTTCAAAGATTTTGACTCAAGCATTCTTCTGTCCCAATTCTGAAGAACGTAGCGGTCGCGTCTGGCATTGCATGCCGAAATCAGTACCAGGACTTTCGTGAGTACCTCCAGGTCATTGGAAAGGGCTCCTACAGAGGTCATTTTTGTGAATTTCGTTTAAAGGACAAGTTTATTCGTTAGCCCCATTCCCAGTAAGTGTTGACAAAGCGCTGTAGCGCGAAACGCGTCCGAGTACTACATATTTTTTCTCCTGATAAAGGTATTTTTTAACCTATCTAAGGTTCATGGGCCCCTCTTCTTGTTCACTTGTTCTCACAGTGCTCCGCCACTTTCTCCTATTTGGATTATCTACTTACATTGTTTGTATGTCTTCTCCTGAAATAAATTACAATTTATTTGACCTCCTTGCTTTGCTCAATCATATGATCCGGTATAAAAAGGTGACAGGCTTATTTACTGGTGGTAGGGGTGGGATAGATTGAGTCTATGGGGGCTATGCACTAAGCTCCGTAAAGTGGCTTTAAGAGCGGAAAGTGCTTTGCGAACTTGATATTCCGCTCAGTGCGATTCACAGAGCAGCGCTAACAAGCACTTTCCGTTCTTAAACTGCTTTTTTCCCTGAAATTGTTCTAAGTCCCAACAAACCAGTACGATCAGCTAAATAAGCAGATTTCTGCCCTTCTGCGGGATTCTCTAAGCTACGCTAAGAGACCGTTCTTTAAAAACCCGCCAAACAAAACATGCCAGCCCAAGGCAGGTGGAAAAGAATCAGGACTTAGAAACATTTCTTTGTTTAAATTTTTGCAGGCACACCATCCATACAACAGGCCGGCGGGTGTCCCCGGTTTACCCCGCGGGGGTCCCCGAGGGAGGCCCGGGGTCCCACGGGTGTCCCCGGCTGACCCCGCGAGGGTCCGGGGGTCCCCGGCTCACCAAGCGGGGGTCCCCGTGGGAAGTGCGGGGGTCCCCACGGGAGTTTAGGGGTCCCTGTGGGAGTCCCGGAGTACCCGCGGGCCTGCGGTACCAATGTTGTGCCTCCAAAAAAATAAGCAATATTTCTAACTAAATACACCCCCTCCCCCCTCCCCCTAACACATACAATACAGTATTGTGCAAAATTACTATTATCCACATATGGATAATAATGCATTTGCCCATTTCAAATACATATAAATTACAATAAATACAGTAAATACATATTACACTTACCTTTTCCAGGCACCAACGATGAAGGCCGTCTTCATCCTCATCTTCATCCTGCCCATATCCCTCCGGTGCTGCAAAACATAGAAAACAATCAATAGAGCAAATGTAATGTCCCCTAACCCCTTAATCACCTTAGCGGTCAAATGTAATCCTTGACCATTTATTTGTTTATTGAAGTTATGTACGTATGTATGTATATATATATATAAAGAGGAAATACAGTAGCGCCACTTGTGAAACAGAGTAATATAAAGTGTGAAACAATATTAAACTAATAAATAAATATTAAAAAAAAATATATATAAAAATATATATTAATCTAAAAAATATTCCGTGCCAACAATAGTGATAACATACATAACAAACAAGAAAAAACAAAAACATGCAGAAAGTCCAACCCTTAGTGCAAGTCCAGATAAATTCAAATTAGGAACAAGATGGTTTCCAGGGATCCAAGGCTGCTCTCAGAAGGAATAACCATTTCCTGCAGAAATCTATAGAAACAGAAGAACAGAGAGCGCACGTCCCATAGTGTAAAAAAGTACATTTAATATTAAAAAGAGGACAAGGGGATTAAGGACACTCACAAAAGTAAAATAAAATCAAGCAGTTTGTGATATAATCACCACCAACAGGGCAACATCGTCCTGGATCACACCAATGGATTGATATCAAATCCGGTTCACTTCCAGCAGCTCTAGATGGATAAGAACGCCGTGTTTCTGCTTGTAGTGCGATTTCCAAGTTGTCAGCCTCAGAACAGCTCCATGTGCTCTCCGGTCTTAAAGTGCGCACTTGCGTGATGACGTAATGTCGCGGTGACTTACCCTGACGCGTTTCATCACTACAGTGACTTTTTCAAGACTTTTTCACTGTAGTGACGAAACGCGTCATCGTGGGTGCCTGGAAAAGGTAAGTGTTATATGTATTTACTGTGTTTATTGTAATTTATATGTATTTAAAATGGGCAAATGCATTATTATCCATATGTGGATAATAGTAATTTTGCCCATTACTGTATTGTATGTGTTAGAGGGGGGGGGTGTGTGTAATGATTGGTCTTATGTTTTATTAGGGGGCATTTGTGGCCCAATAAACATGCTATTGTGCCTTAACCCCTTCATTGCCTTAGCGGATAGCCGCTAAGGTAATGAAACTGCTTTAATGTATTTTTATTAATAGTGTGCGGGAGCAGGGGGTCTCCTGAGCTGACCCGCATTGATTTCTGCCTCAGGGACCCCCTGCTTCCCGAGTTACAGGCCCCAGTTTGTGGCTTCGGTGCCAGTGTCGTCGCCATCTTTATAGTGCCCACGTCGTGTCTTGGATGCTATAAAGATGGCGGCGACATTGGCCTCCGATGCCCCATACCGGGGCCTGTAACCCGGGAAGCAGGGGGTCTCTGAGGCAGAAATCAATGCGGATCAGCTCATAGGACCCCCTGCTCCCGCACACTATTATTAAAATGCACATTAATGCAGCTTCATTACCATAGCAGATAGCCGCTAAGGTAAGGATTTATTGGTTATTGTTGTGTGTGTTTTGACAGTAGTGTAGATGTGTAGAGGGTCTCCAGAGCTGAACCGCATTGGTTTCAGCCTCGGGGACCGCCTACTTCAGGAGATACAGGCCCCGTTATGGGGTGAATAAAACAGATAATGCGCTCATTAGTGGTCTCCATGCAAGGCTGTTACAGGCAATCTTACACTAAATAAAATCATTTTAACAATAGTGTACATGAGCAGGGGGTCTCCGGAGCTGAATCGCATTGGTTTCAGCCTCGAAGACCCCTACTTCAGGAGATACAGGCCCCGTTATGGGGTGCCAGTATCCCCTGCTGAATGTAAATGTCCCGGTCACGTGATGCGCGTGCTTGAAAGTGCAGGGGATACCGGCACCCCATAATGGGGCCTGTATCTCCTGAAGTAGGGGTCTTCGAGGCTGAAACCAATGCGGTTCAGCTCCGGAGACCCCCTGCTCATGTACACTATTGTTAAAATGATTTTATTTAGTGTAAGGATTGCCTGTAACAGCCTTGCATGGAGATGGCAAATCTCCATGCAAATGTTACAAGCGGCTTTTTTTTCTATCAGCTACCGTACGTGAAGTTTCAGTGCGCTAGCAGGGGGAAAAATACAACACGCACGGTATGGCTGTTTTGAGCCTGTCCACTATAAAATGGGCTGAAGGGCTTAGTGAATCGCGCCTCCGGCTTCACTTTATATCGGGCGGGTTATTTTTTTTCCGCCTGACGGATAATCACGGAGCTTAGTGCATAGCCCCCTATGTTATACAATCTTGCGGGGTCTTATAACATAGCGGGAAACTCGAAGATTGCGATCTCCCAAAACAAGCGGTAACTTACACACGTTTCACAAAGCACGGAAAACACAGGTTCTCTTTTCCATTAGCTTAGTGCCTGCGAGCAAACATGGACAAGCGATTAGGACCATACTGGTCATGGGACAGAGCCAAGATTGTTACCCGGTGTGAAAGCTATGGACTACCAATGGATGGTCGGGGTTAACCATGCTCATCAATAAAGGTCAAGCCCACTTGGTTACCCTGATCCGTTTGTTGGGGTCCTAGAGTGTCAGCTCTTGGACCCAGATGTCCTAAATGCATTAGTGTGACTGTGTGCAAATTATGCGACATTAAAGATTTATGTGTGTTTTGCCTTTCCTGGGATGCTGGGACCAGGAGATTTCTAGGCTGTGAGTTTCAGAGTAGGTTTGACGGAGGAACTTCTTTCAGATTGCGTCTATTTAGCGGGGTTCAAAAGTTACTGGAGACCCAAAAATGTACTCTGATTAGATTCCTGGCTACATTGAAACTCAGTGCTCTGGTCAAAACCCTACCATGAAAAGCGTTCTTGCAACTCACCACCAAGATCCCTGGTGCAGCATTGTCCAGACAAGGTAAATGGGTGTGAGGGGGTTAAAAGATATCTGTAGGTATACACTGTGGTGGTGAAGGGGTTAACCTGGCTTATAATAAAGGTCAAGCCCACTTGGTTAACCCTGACCAGTGTGTTAGGGTCTTAGAGTGTCAGCTCTGGGACCCCGATGTCAAAAATGTATTACTGCAACTGTGTACTGATTTCACGACATTAAAGAATTATGTGATTTTGTTTCCTTTCCGGGGATGCTGGGATCGGGAGATTTCTAGGCTGTACATTTCAGGGTGGGTTTGGTGGAGAATATCTTTGCAGAATGGGTCTATGTAGCGGGGTTCCGGGTTATGGGATACCCCAAAAGTTGTATACGGAGATTGAGTGATATCCTCTGATACAGCTAAGTGCATTACTCCGCCAACCTTGTACCCTGAAAACGCTCTTATGACTCACCGCCAGAGTCCCTGCTGCAGCAGCTTCCAGACAAGGAAAATGGGTATGAAGGGGTTAAAAGATATCTGCAGGTATACATGGATGCCTTAGTATAGCAAGGGGCGCCCCAGTACAGCAGAGGCACCCACATACTGTACATGCTCAGGTATCCTGAGCCTAGAGTAGGGGTTCAGGAAGTTTCTCACGCTAAAGTTATGAAGCTGAGCAGATTTGCAGTGTTTAATTTTTTAAAGTATTTTCTAATGTGTGCCAGGAATGAGGCTATTGATTTGTAGGGATATACACTCATTCCATGAATGACACCAGAAAAGGAACTCATAACTTTTTGCACGCAGCAGACAGGACACCACGTCTTTTATTAAACGGGAATAGTTTAATATGTATAGATATTGCTGACCTGTATATGAGCTGAGGACTTTCTATGTCATGGATTCTGGAAGGCACAGATGGTTACAAGGCTTTGCTCCGTTGTGTCTGTCCAGGGGCCATACCTGAAATTGCTCAGAGATGCCTAGGTGTTAGGCCATATGGGCCCTGTCATTATTTTAGAGCACTCACATCCTGGCATGAAACAAGGCAACCTAACACCCTTTGCTAAACAGCCAGCCGCTGTGGAGCCTCGCACAGTGGGGGGGCGAAGGGGCAGAGGGGTATATTTCACCTGCCCGGGGAAAAGGCGCAGGGGCGGGAAACCCTGTATGAGTGTTTTAGATTGGTCACTAGGAGGTTGCTAATGTTTTTTTTATTGGGTTGCAGGTTTTCTGGGACCTGGACACCAGAGGTTTGAAAAGCCCTGACACAGGTCAGATTCATCAGTTCTGAGAGATTAATCTAAGATTCATCAGATTCATCAGTTCCATCTTGTGTGATTCACCTGAGATTCAGTCCCATTTGAGAAGTTCCAGCTCTGAGTAAATAGTATACATTTCTCAGAGGATACGTGACCAGAATTCAACAGCAAGAGGCTACAGGAAGGAGAAGTACAGTAGCCTGGAATATTTTGCTGTGTGTTTGCAATTAGGCTGACTAAGTCAAACTGTCATTCACAGAAAGCACATTAATGGTGCACACCACACTAATTTTTTTTTATAGTGAATACATTATAGTGAAAAACGTGATTAAGTGAAAAAAAAATAAAACACAATAAAGCAGCTTTCTTATATTTGAGTTTAGCTAGATAAGGGACCCCACAGCACTGTCACTAACTTGCATTTTTGTGATCAATGTTACCATAACAACTATATATCAGTATGGTCTCTTGGGTATCTGATTGATCTGAGAATCACAACTTTATATTCTATATTCTAAGGTTGTTTGCATTATATAACTAATGTGAACTCACAGATATTTGAGAGCCAATTAACCCATTTTGAACTGCATGATTCCATATTGATGTTACTACCTGTATATGTGCATGAGATAAGCAATGAAGTGTTAAGTGGCATTGTTGTAACTCAGGGTTTATTACATTCAAGGATCATGCCCCCTGCCAATTGTAGCATAGTATCTGGCAATGATTATGCTAGAACGCAATAGATAAACATTGTCTTACTATTGCTCAACATAACCATTGTCAATGGTGGTTCATTTATGGCAGCAGCTATTATAGATCTAGGCACCACGTGTTAGATATTATTGTGTTTTATTTATTTTTTCACTTAATCACGTTTTTTCACTATAATGTATTTACTGGTGAATAAACGCAATTTATTTTAATCTCTCTGTTTGCTCAATCAATGATCCCGGTAATTAAAAGTCTTAATAAGCTTGATCTACTATGACATACACGGAGTCCTTAGTATAGCAGGGGCTCCCCAGTATAGCAGAGGTACCCAAATATATGCCCAGGTAGCATGAGCCGAGTATAGGGGTTCAGGGGGTGCTCCAGTTAGGTGATAAAGCTGAGCATGTTTGCAGTGTATAACATTTTAAAAGTTATTTTTCTAATGTGTACCAAGAATGAGGCTAGTGAGGGTAGGTGAAGTGGCGATAGACGAGTTAATCAGGCCATTAATAAAAGCATTATACCAGCTGATTAACCCTAAATCGCATTGGGACTGAAGGGGTTAACTGTATGTGCACCACACTGATATGTTTTCCCCTACACCATCTTTCTTGTCCCCATTTTGCAGCTCATTCCCTAGCTGCAGTAATAGGAATATATATAAACTGTGCCAATTGGTTTTGCGACACAAGAGGGAGCTGTGAACGATAAACCAAGCGCTGATTGAAGACGCGTGGCTGTGTATGGGTGGCCGCTTTGAAACATAGGTATCGCTTCTAAGCCCTAGACCTCGCAACCGCAAGGTTAATTTATTAAGTGGTTTGTGGTCTAGCTGAAGTGGTCTATGTCAAAAATTTTCCATTACCTTTTTAGCTTCTTAACTTGAAAGGGGAAAAGTCAATTGACGTGAGAAGTGGGTTAAACCGCAAACCACATCATAGCCCGTTCAATTAAAGAAGCTAACTCGCGATCGGAATAAGCTAGCACTCTAATTTTTGGAGTTCAGTGAGGAATAAAGAAACCATACACACACATCTAAAGTTGATAGTAGTGGCACAAGCAGAACATACTTTATTAATAAACTGTATTCTTCTGATGGTTTTAAATGTGAAGACAGGAAAACTTTTTCAGTGAGCCCGGGAAAAATCCTTTAGCATGCAAATATGCTAAGGGTGAATGAACTGAGGGATTTCTCAACTCTGTGCTTCAAAGACACCCTGCAGAGAGGATGCCTCAATGTCTATGAGAAGTCCGGAGTTGAAAAGCCACAGCCATCCTAGGTGTTAGGATAGCCGGTATAATGTGAGTGCCAGATACCGGGGAAAAGTATGGGTACTTCACACTTGGTGGCCAAACACCAGACTCAGTGTCTCCAGGTAAGGGGCTGACCATGGAATGCTAAGGAGCTAAGGTGTGACGTTGACACATGCTCCATGCAAACCGGGAGGCAGCTCCTGTCATTTCTGCGAAGTACTGGCGAGTCGGGGATAGGTGGGGAAAATATTCCCACGGGCGAAATTGGATAATATGTTAGAATAGGACACTGAACCCTATAAAAATGCTTGCAGCCCTGTTCCAGTCAGATTCACCTGATTTGAACAACAATTCAACCAAGTTCCAGCGTCAGCAGTTACGGAGTGTGAGGGGTTAATTATACTGTAACCAAGGATCATACCCTCTTCTGGAATTCGTTAGAGCTAAGGGTTCCCGAACGAACCCTGTAAGGACTGAACAAAATTTTTCCTGTTGGATGAGATATAGGGCTGGCAAGTTGCGCCCTAGCCAGGAACTGCCACATGGATCCTTTTGCACACCCACTTGCAGGGGTGCCCAGAGACTTTGTTTTGTTCCAAGGGCATTTGTTTTCATTTCCCAATCCCATTAAGTATTTTATTGAGTGTATATTGTAAAGAATTGTGTGTTTGTCTTAAAAGGAAATCAATTACAATTTATTTTACTCATCTTGTGTGCTCAGTCCAGAATACCGGTATTAATGTGTAGATGAGACCTGGTCTACCATAACAGGCTTATATTTACTGTTGGCAGCAGTGGGACGCTGACTGAGCCTACGGTATAGTCTCCTGCGGGATTCTGTAACATAGTGGGGAAACTCGTAGATTGCGAGCTCTCCAGACAAGTGGTAACTTACAAACGCTTCACAAGAGCACAACATATTTCACAGTGTCCCTTATCCATACCGCTGTGTTTAACATCCCAACATGAGTAACCGCTCAGGAAGGTTCCGATCATGGGACAGAGACAGAATCGTGGAAAGATGTACAGGCTATGGACTGCCGACAGACAGTTGGACAAAAGGGCAGCTGGAGGAGGACTTGGAGGATTATGAAGCCCGAATGGCTCCACCAGAGGGGCATGGCCCATCAGCTGCAGTTGCAACAGACTCCAACCAGCCCGGAGTGCAGGAGGTCAATCCAGCTCCAGGGCTGCAAGGACAGGGGGAGGGAGCGGGTGTGTAAGGAATCCGCTCCGCAGTTTACTGGTTGCCTTACCTTGCAGACATGTGCAATCCTGGAGCACCTCTCCTGATGTTTGCTGCAGCCTGGATTCACTCACCAAAGCTATACACACTCCCTCTGGTATCTACTGCAGCTGTGCAGCCTATCACTGCAACCTAGACTTGCATTCATTCATTGGAGCAGTACCTTCACACCCCCTCCGGGGATTGGCCCACTGGCCTTTAAGTATTGTCTTCCCATAATGCTCCCTGCCGAGCATAGTCCTTCCTGGATGTCACTATCTGTTCTGCCACAAGCCCTCGCTTGTTCCTGTCTCTCATGCTGAAGCGGAGTATTCTCCTTGTTGTCTGCAGCTCCAGGTTTCCTAAGGCCGGCTGCTATATTCACGCAGCGGTCTGCTCCAGTCTCCTGTGTTGTAGCTGAGTACTCTTCTTGTTCACTTCAGCTCCTTGTTTCCTGTGACCGGCTGCTATATTCACGCAGCGGTCCACTCCTGTTCTCCTGTGCTGAAGCAGAGGTCTTCGTCCCTGCGTCCCTCAGCCTCCTGGATTCCTGCACTGAAGCGGATGTTTCGTCCCTGCGTTCTTCAGTCTCCTGGATTCCTGCACTGAAGCGGAGGTTTCCCTGTGTATCTTCAGCTTCCTGGTTCCTGGGGCCTAATCTTTCCCTAATCTAGAGAGGCCGTGTCCTGGTTCCTACGCTGAGACAGAGGATTCCCTAGCCCGCTCAGGACTCTTGCGCTGTAGCACTGGTGCACCCGTGCAGCAAAGCGGTGTGCTACTCTGGTCTGCCTACCATCTCCTGTGACCAGTACCATGGGCCATGGTCGTCGCTCGCGCAGAGGCCAACCCCGCGCTCCTAAGCTGAAACGGGGCTCTCCTGACTACCTGTTGACGAACTCTTGCCTGAACAATGTTTATCCTGATGTCTCCTGTCCTGACCCTGGCTTTTACAACGACGACGCTGTCTTCTCCAATCCTGATCCTGCGACATATGACTACGAACTGCGCAATCCGGATCAGCCTGCGCGGTCTCAGGTCGGTGCTTTTACAACCCCACCTCAGCCTCGCGGTCCGGTCCTGGTTTGTGGCGAGCAGAACCCTGACAGGGTGACAACCTGAATATTGGTGGCTTGGCACCAGCGGATGTGGAGGAAGTGGCGCTGCAGCTACAGGACTTGCCACCCCTGGGCTCACAGCTATCCTGACCACCTGGGGAGAGGGGGCTATGGTAGCGGAGCATATCTAAATGCTGGCCATAGCGATGGGAAAAGCCCCCATCTGTCACCTTGTCAACAGGGAACAGGATATTCCCAAGGTGGACCATCACAGCTTCCGCAAGTTTGTAGATGGCATGGATGAAATAGACGCTTTTCTTAATGACTTTGAAACCCAGTGTGACTCCTACAAGATCCCACGAAAAATCATGGTCATGAGATTACATCCTTTGTTGTCCGGCAGGGCCAAACAAACTGTGCAGGGTATCACACGCATGGATGCCAATGACTATGGGCATGTGAAAAGCTTGTTGCTCTCCCAGGACACCCTCACCCCTGAAGCTTACCGGGGCAAGTTCTTGACAGGGGAAAGATACCCCCAGGAGTCCTGCGTGAACTACGGAGCCCGCTGTAAGGAATCCGCTCCTGGCTTTGATTATAGCTTTTGCAGACTTCTGCATTTGCAAAAGCTTCCTCTGGCAATCAATGGCACATGTGCTGCTTCTCATTGCAGCTTCTGCCCTGTGCTCCATCATTGGAGGAATACTCACACACCCTCCTCCTGTGATTGGATCTCCGCCCTTTATATCCTGGGCTTTGGCACTGAAACAGTGTCGAGCATAAATTCCTACCCTGGACGTTACTGTCTCTGCCACAAGCCACCCTGGCTTGTATCCTGGTGTACTAACCTTTCTGGTTCTTGCCCCTAGTTCCTGAGGCCACCTGCTAGTTCCATGCGGGGGCCCGTTCCTGACTATTCTGCTGAAGCGTTGTTTCCTGAGGCCGCCTACTAGTTCCATGTGGGGGCCCGTTCCTGACTTCTCTGCTGAAGCATTGTTTCCAAAGGCCGCCTGCTAGTTCCATGCGGGGGCCCGTTCCTGACTTCTGTGCTGAAGCGTTGGTTTCCCGACGCTGCCCTGCGGTGTACTTCGGCCAGCCTGCTGTCGGCCAAGGCCGTTCCTCATGAAGAGACCACTCCCGCGCTCACGCTCCTAAGCTGAAGTGGGGAACTCCTGACTACCTGTTGCCGAACTCCTGCCTGAATAACGACGATGCTGCCTTCTCCAATCCTGACCCTGCTACGTACGACTACGAACTGCGCACTCTGGATCAGTCTGCGCGGACTAAGGTCGGTGATTATATAACCCCACCTCAGCCCCGCGGTCCGGTCCCGGTTTGTGGCGAGCACAATCATAACACCCGCCTGGCGCTGTATGCCTAGCATTGGTTGGAGGGTAATGTGGTTAATCAGCACCATACCTTACTGGACTTAGTCGTGCAGGAGCAACTATTGCAGCAGCTTGGGTCTTTGACCAGAAACCTAAAACCCATGGAGAAGCTGCGAGGATGGCAGACGAGTATGAGACAGGCCAATTGAGCCAAATGCACCCCTCAGTGGTCCCACAAGCCTGCAGCAGATGGCAAAGCACACAAAGCTGCAGAGTTTAGATGCGAGAGGCAGTGTTTTTCCTGCAATTACGTTGGTAATCTCAGGCCAGACACCTGGCCCCCCATCAGGGGAAACGATCGCAACCTGCGAAGAGGGTACCCTGTGTGCGACTGGCACACACAGAGGAACCAAGCACAGCTGTGAAGCCATCCCACAGAGGGACGTCCATGGGAGAACCTGCACTTGCCACCTCGGGACCAGCAGCGGAGATCGAAGGACATCAGGTTGCACCAGTCGGGATGCAGCCCAATGATGTCCAGCAGAAACATCTGCGGAAGGTGACCATCGGGGACCAGCAGGCAGATGGCTTGCTGGACAACGGTGTCACTGTGACCCTGGTTCGCCCTGATATGGTGCGGCCAGAGGACTTGCTCCCAGGCACCGAGATGCAAGTGACCATGCCCGATGGAGGACCGTGGTCCATCCAGATTGCCCAGGTCTTTCTGGATTTGAGTGCCAGACATGGCATGAGGGAAGTGGGGGTTTTGCCCGGGTTAGACGCCGAGGTCCTCCTTGGCAATGACCTGGGGCACGTTACCTGCATTTTTACAACTGAGCTGGCCCATGTTGCAGCGATCACCAGGAGCCAGTCAGCAAGGATCGCAGCAGAACCAGCCCCTGTCCCCCTGCAGTTGGGACCTACATTTCCAGCAGTCTCTGCGGAGACCAGACAGGTAAGCCAGAAGAAGTCGCATACTGACCCTGACTTACTTTCCCCTTTACCTGTACCCAGTCCCCCCAACTTAGCCTTGACAAGCGGGTGGCCAGTGTTAGGTACTCAATTTAGGGATGCGGTGCGATCAGACCCCAGATTGGAGCGCATGAGACTTCGGGCGTCTTAGTCTAAGCCAGGGGATGGGTTTGATTACTACTTGTGGCACTGCGGGGTCCTGTGTAGAGAGCAAGGGATCAAGGGGTTAGATGAGATATGGACAAGTAAAAGTGAGCTAGTGGTGCCCACAGAGTATAGGCAGCATTTGTTGCAGGTAATCTACTCTATTCCACTAGCGGGTCATCAGGGGGTCACTCATACGTGAGCCCGGCTGTTGCAGCATTACTACTGGCCGGGGGCATCCCGGGACGTTGCAGATTTCTGACAGTCCTGTGATGCCTGCCAGCGAGTAGGTAAGACGAGTGATCGTGTGAAGGCACCCCTGAATCCGTTACTAGTAATAGGGGAGCCATTCCAGAGAGTGGCCATGGACCTTGTGGGACCCCTCATGATTCCCAGATGGTCCGGGAAGCGCTATATCCTCACGGTGGTGGACTTTGCCACCCAGTACCCTGAGGCTGTAGCGCTTGCCAGCATTGATGCTAGGGCAGTAGCTAAAGCTTTGCTCACCATTTTTACTAGGATAGGTTTCCCTAGCGAGATCCTAACCAATCAAGGGTCACAATTGAGTCTGAATTGTTACATTGTCTCTAGGATGCGTGCAGGGTGAATCACCAGCGCATGACCCCAATCCACCCCTAAATCAACGGACTATGTGAGAGGTTCAACGGTACCCTGAAGCAGATGCTTCGAACCTTTATAGAGGCAGAGGCAAAAACTGGGAGATTCACCTGCACTTGCTGTTTGTATACCGAGAGCTACTGCAAGAATCTACAGGCTTTTTTTCCCTTTGAGCTGCTACATGGTCGCAGGGTATGGGGACCTCTGCACTTATTCCATGAGGGATGGGAAGAGGAGACTAACAATACTGATGCTTCTGTGCTTCAGTACGTGAAATAATATGTACCACATTAATATGTTGAAGAAGTACATAGCCCCGAGTGTGGCGTCGGTGCTGGCTATTTGTAGCTCAACGATGGGAGATCCGGTGGGCAGTGCTCTGCCAGATCTCCTAGGGGAGGCTAGGCAGATGGGTACTGTAGAGAAGGTGGAGATAGGGTCCCAGCTGAGTGTCAAGCAGCGAGCAGAAGCCAGGACTATGCTAGGTCAGTATAGGGCTCTGTTCACGGATAAGCCAGGCAGGACCCATATCACAGATCACCCAGTGCTCACGGGTGACCTGCGCCCTCTGCATAAGCATGCCTATCGGGTGTCAGCAGAAATTAAGGGCAGAATAGAGAGGGAGGTAGAAGAGATACTGGCCCTAGGGGTAATTGTACCGTCCTAGAGCCCTTGGGTTTGTCTGGTAGTCCTGGTACCTAAGAAGGATGGTGTCACGGTGACGTATGACAGGCTGCAATTTACACCAAAATATATATACTAATATAATATATATATATATATATATATATAACTGGGTTGAACTGGTACGAGACTTAGATATGATAAAATGTAATTTATTCCTTGATAAAGGTGAACACACAAAATATACAAATAACAGGCAAAATATAGACACTTACTTAAAGATGGAAATGATGAAACAGTCACATCTGGACTGGCAGTTCATACAACATTCTTCATCATCCCAAGACACGAAAAGCCATGAAAAGACCTTTCATGCAGACATTGCATAGCATTTCTCTCAGCAATCAAGATGGTATAGAAGAACACAGGACAAAGGGTTGACCACAGATTATATACCTTTTGTTACCCTATCCTTAACATTAAGTACAGGTGATTGGTTTTCAATTACCTGTAGCCACTCACTAACATTTTGATACCTGCCCCCCAGCTAGTTGGCACATGCTCAGTTGGACTCTGGGGTCTCACTTCTGCAGCCCCACATTTGCATCAGGAATGCCAGCCAGTCTACTAAACGGAATTGCTGGCAGGATACCCTTTGTTGTAAGGTGTGAAATGGGACACTTATAGCCTGCTCTGGTTTGAGTCATCTCCGCCCTCCTGTAAACAGTGTAGGTGATAAACTCCTTTGAACTGCACTTAAATTCTAGACATTGGGATGCCTTCCCTGACCATCTGCTGCCTTATGGCCAAAGGAATTTCCTCTGGTTCTTGTCCATACCTTGGGACACAGTATTAAAGATAAAACACAAACATATTAAAATATCCGGGTCCGTTGGGTCCAGCGGGTCCAAACTTCCCAATTCTCAATGCCGGAACTGGGAAACCCTATGGTCCAATTTGCGACTTGCTACAACCTTCGGAACCGGAGTTACACAAATACACCTTAAACCGTTTCCTATTTTAATACAATAAACTCCGCTGTAAATTAAATCACGGTTTTTCACTAGATCCCCATTGAAAATAACGGGCTTCGCCGCCATAGACTTTCAATGGCAAAGCGCTGCCGTTGGCGGCTATGGGAATCCGCCACCATAGACTTTCAACGGGGCTATGCCGCCGTCGTAGTCAATGGGGTTTTTCCGCCATAGCCGGTCAATGGAGATTGGCCGCCATTGGAGTCTATGGGAAAAGTCCTGAACTTTCAAGGGGGTCCATACTCCGTCGGATTGGTCCAAGAGGGTCAAGGATGGTTCTGCAGTGATGCCGGAGCAGTGACTACAGGTACCCCAAACCCTGGCCCTCTGGACCCTCCGGAACCGGAGCTATGGATTCCTAAATTTCAGCTTTTTATACTTAGCCGTTTTCTTGAGCTGTTTCTGCCGCTGCCATTGGAACATATGGCGTGACCCGCTCTTCTCTGTTCGACCCTTATCGGGGGTCCAGCATTCGGGGACCTGGTTGTGGTCGAGTGGGGGGAGGCCTAGGAACTAGGGGCAAAAAGAATTTTATTTCTAGGTGCTCTAGAACTGTTTATTCCCACGCCACTTGTCGTTGAACTTGACTGCTAAGTGATCAAAGCTCTCTTATTGAAAATGTATCCACTTTGCGGTTTTGCGGTTTGGACGGCAGCCAACTCGTTCCTGGAAAGTTCCTTCGAGGAATCTCCATTGAAGTCAATGGGCCCATTGACTTACAATGGGAAACCGCCGCTCCTCCTCTCAGACGCCATCTGCTGGTCTTCACAGGACAAACAGGACCAAAACAGCAAGATTCGCCATTAGAATGCATTGAGCCCTAATGGCAGCCTATGGGACCCTGCAAAATGGTGCATGAAAAGGCGGGAAAGTTACACAAAGGGCTATAATCATTAAAGAACTATTAACCCTTGTACTCCCGGAGGGATCTTAGTGTGTGTGTGATGCAGACACTGATTAAACCAGATATTACAATAAAGCATGGGAACAGGGGAATACACATTTTCATGTCATAACAAGGGTTAAATCACATTTCTGGACCTCAGCCCAGTTAACCCCTTGTCTCCCTGGTGAGGTCAGGGGATGGCCAATTATCAAGCGTGGGTTACCACGTGAAACGCGTCAGAGTGTCCCTTTGGCTGTTTTTAATATGCCTATAATAAATTTTTGCACCTAGATCTTTGCATTTTGCAGTTTTGTGGTTACGATTTGTCTTCTACAGCAGCTGATGCACCGCCGTTTTTCCTTCACCTTCTGCAGTTACTCCTAGGTAGGAGCACGCCGACAGGACCAGGATATCCTCCAAGGTCAGCAGTGAGTAATATTTACTTCATTTATGTGATCAGTCCTCCACACAACCCTATTACCACACAAGATATACCTATATAGGCTAGTGGCAAGCATATGGGAGTGTGTTTATTATTGGACATTTTGGATTCCTGAGTTTATGAACTGTCTCATGCAATGAAGATTTGATATTTTATATCCATACATAGTCTGCTCCAGGTTAGCGTCACAAGAGGGGGCCCCCCCTCCTCTTTCCTTTTCCATTTCATTCCTCTCAATGGCCTACCCAATTCCCCTACCCTGGCAGACATTTTTGTTAAAGAGATATTCCGCATTCACGGAGTTCCTCTTTCCATCGTATCTGATCGAGGTACACAATTTGTCTCAAAATTTTGGCGAGCCTTCCCTCGCAGGATGGATATCACCCTCCATTTTTCGTCCGGGTATCATCCCCAAACTAATGGGCAAACCGAGAGAACAAACCAGACTCTGGAGCAATACCTCCGATGCTTCATCGCAGACAGCCAAGACAACTGGGTAGATTTACTTCCGTGGGCAGAGTTCTCCCATAACTCTTTAAAGAATAGCTCCACGTTGAAATCCCCTTTTTTCATTAATTATGGTTTTCACCCGGGTCAGCTGCCCATCACCTCAGTTCCTTCCGGGGTTCCAGCGACCGATGACCGAATAAAGGATCTTCAGGAATCCTGGAAAAGGATCCAAGAGGCTTTGAGAAACGCAACCCAAAGACAAAAGACACAGGCAGAT
Organism: Ascaphus truei; assembly: GCA_036426205.1. Taxonomy (NCBI): domain Eukaryota; kingdom Metazoa; phylum Chordata; class Amphibia; order Anura; family Ascaphidae; genus Ascaphus; species Ascaphus truei. The sequence continues at coordinate 41,368 of WSYH01001181.1, forward strand.
CGTCACCGTCGTCAGGCTCCAGAATTCAAACCAGGAGATAAGGTCTGGCTCTCCTCCAAGAACATTAGACTGAAGACTCCAAGCCACAAGCTGGCTCCCAGGTTCTTGGGTCCATTCCCAGTAATAGAACGGATCAATCCTGTGGCATACAGTAGCGACATTGTTTATTGAAGCAAAAGCCGCCGGCTCCATGCGGCTGGGAAGCGGGTAGCCGCGGCGCGTGGCGGCGCACTGTGACGTCACAGTAACATGCGCGCCCATCTTCCCCGTCTTCCCCGTCTTCCACAGGCTTCCCCGACACCCCTGGAGATCAAATGAAGGTAAGCGGGGGTGCGGGGAAGCAGAGGGGCAGAGCAGGAGCCGGGTACGGGGTCGGGAAGGGAGGTAAATTGCGCGCGAAGTGGAGGGGGGGTGCGTGGGGGAAACGCGGCGGCGCGCGGTTGTTACTGGCGGCAGCTGGGGTAGATCTCGGCGTGCCGTCGTGATTTAGTGCAATAAACAATGTCGGTGCTGTATAGTCTGGAACTTCCTCCATCCATGATGATACCCTCTGTGTTCCATGTGTCACTGCTGAAACCTGTGTCCCAGAGTCCGCGGTTCCATAGGACATCAATTGACCCTAAACCAGTCATAGTTATGGGGCAGGAAGAGTTTGAGATTCAGTATATTCTGGATTCCAGGAGGACGAGGGTTTCGGTGCAGTACCTGGTGCATTGGAAGGGCTTTGGCCCAGAAGAAAGATCTTGGGTACCCTATCATCAAATACATGCTCCCAGACTCCTGAGACTCTTCCACTCTAAATTTCCCCAAAGCCATATAGGAGTCGTCCTGAGGCCGCTCCTCAAGGGGGGGGTACTGTGAGGTCCGGGGGAACACCTCTCCCTAAGGGGGTTCCTCCCGCAACCTCACTTACCTGCGCTCCGGCTCTCCCCCTTTGCCGCCGCGGATGGGATCTTCCTTCCCCTCCGCTCCCTGCGGCGGCTACTGAATTTGCGCATGCGCGCGCACGGCCAAGGACGTTTACGTCCTCCCTCAGGGGGAGTTCCCGCCCCCAGTTGAGGCCACGCGCGCCTCTCCCGTGCGGTGCACACGCCTGATGTGCGTGCACCACTCACAAGCTGCAGATTCAGCGCAGCTGTGGTAAGTTTCTCCCTACCAATCCCTATCTTCCCTGGGGCCGCTCCCTCGTTACTCCCCCTCTCCCTATTGGTCCATCCTTCTACTTATACCTTGCTCAGCCATTCATTCTTTGGCTGAGCATAGCTTTGTATGACCTGTGTTAACCACTGTCGTGCTTGCCTCAGTTCCTGTCTCTTTTTGTCTCCTTAGTGATCCCTTGCGTACCGAACCGGCCTGGCTGTGGATCTGCTCTGGTCTTCTACCCCTGGTCTGTATCCTGACCTCCTGGAAACCCCTGGTCTGTATCCTGACCTTCTGGACACCCCGACTCCTTTACCTCGGATTGCGGATTCCGACCTACCTCCCGGCTCTGAACCCCAGGCTCTCGGTACCATCTATCTTCTGGAATCTCCCTTCTCGTCTGGCGAGTATCTTACTTTATCTTATACTCCCAGATGGTTCCAGATGCCTATTTTCCACTTTCCAGGCGTGTCCCCGTAGCTGTGGGAGCAGTTTGTTACCCATCTCACCTCAGATTCGGGGTCCCTCCTTGTCCGTGGTGAGCACAGCGTAACAGTTGCACAGCTTTGAGTGAATTAGGGAGTGGCCAATCGAGAATCGCCTTCAGCTTCTCTGGGTCCATGGAGAAACCTTGGCTGGAGATAATATAGTCTAGGAAGGCCGTGGAAGCCTGGTGAAAAAAACACTTTTCCATCTTGGCGTAAAGACGGTTAGAACGCAGCCTGGAGATCACAAGTTTGGTATGTTGAATGTGTTCCTCCAGACAATGACAAAGGTTCCCAAAACTTCACGGAAATGTCGTTCATAAATTCCTGAAACACGGCCGGGGCGTTACACAGCCCAAAGGGCATAACAAGGTATTCATAGTGTCCAGAACGTGTGTTAAATGCTGTTTTCCACTCGTCTCCCTCCCTAATGCGAATGAGATTATAGGCACCCCTTAAGTCGAGTTTTGAAAAAATAGAGGCCCCTTGGAGACGATCGAACAGTTCAAAAATGAGCGGGAGCGGATACCTGTTTTTCACCGTGATCTTATTGAGTCCGCGGAAGTTCCATCCTTCTTCTTCACAAAAAAACCCCCTGCATTGGCAGGAGAGGTAGAGTTGCGGATGAAACCTTTCTCCAAGTTTTCTTGAATATAAGTAGTCATGGCCTCGGTCTCCGGGATGGAGAGTGGGTAAGACTTAGACTTTGGCCGAACAGTCCCAGGAATGAGGTCGACCAGGCAATCGTACGGGCGATGGGGTGGGAGGACCTCTGCTTGCACATTGTTGAATACGTCTAGATACTCATGGTACAAGGAAGGCAGGGACGAACGGTCGGCAGGTACAGACCAGCAAGTACCACCACGGGGGAATCCGCTGGCGTAGTATCTGTGGACGAGGGCCACTGGATGGGCAAGGTACTGGACCAATCAATGCGCGGATTGTGGAGTTGAAGCCAAGGCAATCCTAATATAATTTGTACTGAAGGGGATTGGAAAACGTCAAAGACAATTACCTCCTTGTGACCATCAGCCAGGGTCAAGGTAAGAGGAATAGACTCCCAAATGATGAATGCCGGCTGGAGCGGTCAACCATCGATAGCCTCCAGGCCAACTGGGCTCTTCCTTCTGACCATGGGGATTTGATTCTCCTCTGTAAACTGCTGGTCCAGGAAATTACCGCCCGATCCGGAATCTATGAATGCTTCAACCTTTACGACACGGTTGGGACCCTCCAGTGTGGCTGGTAGCATCAGCTTCTTTGGGAGAGCTTTGGAAGGAGAGGGGTTAGGAGAGACCGTACCCAGTAGAAGCCCCTCTAACTTTACTGGGTGTGCCCGTTTCCCGGCTTCAAGGGACAATTCTGAAGACGATGTTCCGAGGAAGCACAGTAGAAACACAGCCGGTTCTGGCGCCGCCGCGCTCTATCGGTTGCCTGGAGTTGTTGACTGCCAACCTGCATAGATTCCGAGGACTCCAGGGCCAGGAGACGAGTAGCGACTGACCTGTGAGACATAACAGAGGAAGAAGAACGGGAACAGTGCCTCTCGTGTCGTCGCTCTTGTGTGCGCTGATCCATGCGTACGCTCAGGGTGATGAGTTCCTCCAGGGACGTAGGCCGGGCGTGTGTGGCCAGATCGTCTTTCAACGTATCTGAGAGTCCGTGCCAGTATGCCGCTGCGAGCGCCTCATCATTCCATTGGACTTCGGCGGCCAGAGTGGCGTAATTGGCAGCTGAATTTCGACCCTGAGAAACATGAAAGAGAGAGAAAGCAGCTGTCTCGTGCCGTGCAGGGGTATCAAATAAAAGTTGGAATTCACGTCTGAATAAAATATAATCTTGCGTTATTTCGCTACCATGTTCCCATAGAGGAGAGGCCCAGGCAAGGGCGTCTCCAGTGAGTAGGGCGTAAATATACCCTCTTAGCACGGCCAGTAGGAAACAGGGAGGGAGACATCTCAAACTGTACCTCACATTGGTTTAAGAAACCGCGGCAGTTGAGGGGGCTCCCATCATAGCGATTCGGAGAGGGAATCCGTGGGCCAGGGCCGGAGTAGGTATTGGCCATTGTTGGCGCAGAAGCCGTGGAACCCTCCTGACAGGTGAAGGTGGCTAATTGCTGAGAAACCGAGGACAGCTGATCGCTAACAAAGTGTAAGGCCTCTATGGTAATACTTGTACCCACCTCAGGGGGTCTGCGTTTGTTGGGCTCTGCATAATGACACGCCTGTAGGCCCGCAGACCAAGCTAGACACCAGTACTGAGGTGGGAACGGTATGATACCACACACCCACAGCAGTGGGAGCAAGCCCGGAGTGTGGTATAGCATTGCTGGGCCTGTTGGAAGAGTTGTTAGTAGATACTTGCAACGCTTGGGGGTGTCCGTGAGAATAGTCGTGTCCGTTTGCCAATATTCAGGGGATCCAGAGAGTAGAGTCGTCAGAGAGCAATCCAGGTCCTAGGAAGCCAGAGGTCAGCGAAGTCGTATGCGTAGCAGGGTTCAAGGGGTTACCAGAGAGTAGAGTAGTCCAGGGAGAGCAGGGGTCAAAGCCAGGGAAATCCAAAGTAACACAGGAGCAGGTATTCACAGGAACACAGAGGGAGCACAGCATAGGACAGGTACACACAGGGAAACAGGAACTATGCAGAGCGAGGAAGAGGTGGACAGACAGGGATTATGAAGGGAGGTGCACCAATGACAGAGAGGGGAGGAGTAGAGAGAGAAGTGGGAGAAGCAAGAGATAGGTCAGGGAGAGAAGAGGAGGAGACAGAAGGGGCGGTCAGGGGAATAGCCTGAACAGCTTGGGAGGCGGAGACAGGGAAATCCTGATAAGAAGAGTCTGTGCGGGCGGCCCCTGTAAAATGGGGATGCACGCGCACAAGCTGTAACACAGACGCGGCCCGCACGGAGCAGGGGAAGACCGCAGGAGGAGGACGGAGCCAAGCGGAGGAGAACGCGGATGAGGACTGTGCCCGTGCGATGGCCAGCAAGGGTAGAGAGGAGCATGCACGCATGTCCCCCGTGGGCTGAGGGGGCGCGCGTACCGGACGCGTAACCAGGCGCGCGGAACACCGCACCACGGGCATCACGCGCGGAGGAGGCAACGGGACGGATGGCACCACAGGGGAAGGTAAAGGAGCTACCGCGGGGGAGAGGCAGCGAGGAGGATTACAGCAGGGGCTGCGGGGGCGCGTGGGTATGCGAGACCTGCGGGGAACGCACTGCGGCAAGGGGAGAGAGGTATACGGTGAAGGAGAGGAGTGGGAAGGGGCAGAAAGGATAACGGGAGATGGGAGAGAGGGAGAAGAAGAGGAAGGAATCTCCTAAGTCGTCACACAGATGAAGATAGAAGAAGGTGATTAAAGAAAGAAAAAAGAAGATTGGGGTACCTGATCCGGATCTTCATGGCGGATGGCATCGGATGCTGTTCGAGGGCTTCAAGGTACATGAGCTTCCTGTTACCCCGGGAGTCGGAGTGCCACCGCTTCTAATGGTAATATATTGAATGTTTGTAAATGTCTCTTCTTACAGATTTTTTATTTGGATGTGTTTTTTGATTTTTTGGGGGAGGCACATTGACTGATAATATATTAATCTGTACCACTGTAAGGTACAGAAAAATACATTATTATGACAATATTTGGGGGGCATTTCTAGCTTGTATTGCTGTTGCTTTTTTTCATTTCAGTTTCTTATGTAGATGTGATTGTTTGTTTTTTCATGCTTAATGCTAATAAAAGGTTTGTGATTGGTGTTCGCTTGTACTTAATGTTGTATTATGTTAGCTAATGCGTTTTATGGTTAGTTCAGATATTGTTAGAATTTCTTTCTTTCTATTTTACTGTTTAAATTCATTAATGTTGGAGTAATTCATTGTTTGGATTGGTTAGTGTTACTATTCATTTTGAGTTGGTTTAGGAATTAATTTGTTTGATTGGTTAATGGTTTAATTAATTCATTGTTGATGTTGTTATTGCTTGTATTGATTGGATTAGCTGGCTACTGTTTTTATTTAGTGAAGTGTGTTTTTTTGGAGTTTAGTTAGGTTTTATTATTGTGTGTCTTGTGTATTAATGTATTGTAATTAGGGTGCCCATTGAGTGCTATAGAGGCTTATCATGCCCATATTATTATTATATGGGTATGATGTACCACTATACTACTCAATGGGTATAGGGTGGGTATAGTCAGTCAGGGTTTGTGCTTAGTCCTCCCGGGTTTGTATCGGGTCAGGGTGGGTTAACCCCTTAATGACTATAGCGGTTAGTAACCGGTAAGGTGATTAAGGGGTTAGGGGCCATTAGAATGTCTTTATTATTTATATATGCTTTCTTGCTACGGAGGACAGAGGGACCTGCTGTTGTGGTAAGTATAACTGTATTTATTTACTTTACTTTTGTATGCTAATGCAGTGTTTAATAATGGGCAAATAATCTATTATCCATATCTGGATAATAGTTATTTTGCCCATTACTGTACTGTATGGGTTTGGGCGGAGGGGGGGGGGGGCGTGTATTGATGTTTATTAAAATATTTATTTATATATAGTTACATAGTTACATAGCATATGAGATTGAAAAAAGACGTACGTCCATCAAGTTCAACCTATGCTAAATTTAGACAACAGATACTTTATTCTATATCTATACTTACTTATTCATTTCTTTAATAGTGTAGATGTGCAGGGGGTCTCTGGAGCTGAACTACGTTGGTTTTATGTCCGAGGACCCCCTGCTTCCCGAGATACAGGCACCTTTATGGTGTGCTGGTATCCCTCTGCATTGAAATGTCCCGCGTCAAGTGACCGGGACATTTCCTTGCATAGAAGATACCGGCACCCCATAAAGGTGCCTGTATCTCAGGAAGCAGGGGGTCCCTGGACCTTAAACCAACGTGGTTCTTCTCCGGAGATCCCCTGCACATATACACTATTAAAGAAATGTATATTTAAATAAATAATTTTCGGGCGACATTTCAGCTGGGAGAGGCGGCTCTCTCAGAGCCGCTCTCTCTGCAGCATAAATGAATCGCCGGTTTAGGCCTTTTCAGAGGGTTGATGCTATCGCTGGCAGCAACTCGCCCGTTTTGGGAATTTTGCTATCACTGGTAATCGAGCCTTTCTGATAGCAACACCCAAATAAAAGGCATTTTAAATACCCTTGCGATATTTTTTAGCAACCCTCTCTGAATGAGGCCCTATAAGTTATTACATCTATTTAATGATATTATTGTTTTTAGTTATCTTATTTTCAATTACATTATTTTCTATATGTTCTGAATTCATTTTTATTCGTTTGGTTTTGATATTATTGTTGTTAGGATTATAATATATATTCACTCTGTTAAAGACTATTTATTCATTCTTTTGAAATACAATAACTATGTTTAACATACTCATCAACATGGTTTTAAACAGATTGATATATTTGCTTAATTTGGATCTATATTTATTCCTTAAATTATTTATCAAGAGAATGAATTAATAATATATTTTTTTTTTCTCTTTTATAATTGGTTTATATACTTTGATACTGGGTACTATTTAACATGTGCATTTTAGAATGTGTATATGTATATGCTTTTATTGAATATATAATGTACCATAGCAGTCTTCACTTAGTACAATCTGTGGTTATTCTACAGACATAGAACATGCTTTATTCATTATTGTAGGGTATATGTACTGTATACACACAATTTAATGAGTTTACCATTTAACATCATAACTGTTTTTAACCTTGTTTTTAAATGTTTATTTTTTGATTCTCTGTTTAGGTAACTCCGGAGTGTTAGATTGTTAGGATTTAATAACGTTTTTTCAATTTACCGGCTCCAACAGGCTGACGTCACATGCCCCGCGTCTCTTGACACATCAGGAAGTGACGGGGATAGGTTACAGCAGCGCGAGGATCCGGTATTTAAACACACTCCGGTAAGTCTGTTTTACTCACCTTGATAAAGGGCTTATAGCCTGAAACGAGTAGGTGTATTGTCTGTTTGTTTTTGATCCATTAAACTTTATTTTTTATCGTGGGAACGCACCTCTGTATTTTTTACAAGCTTGCAGTGGATTTAGTGCTCCGTCTTTTCTCCCTCCTTCTACATCTGATCAACGCAGATGGAGGCACATAGTACCCCAGGACCTGTGGATATCAATGGCTCTCCATCACTAAGAAGATTATTGCCGCATGTGAGTTTATTCCATTATTCTGTTCCATCATTGGCTATAAGGATATTTATTGCTTATTCCCCCCATTTCATTAGGATGTTTTATTAGTGCTGGACACCGGCGGGTGTTTGTTATCCTTACCTCATTGCTACGTTGGTTTCCATTTTCCAGCTATACATCTCTTTTTGGGGGCATTTATCCTAGCCTTATCATTCATATTGTAGAATAATGGAAAAAACCATACGGAGGGATTTGCCCTGGCTGTGGCTACTGAGCTCCATCGCGGGGATTCCCCTATTTCCTGACGCCGCGTTGCCCGTCATCGGAGGCTGCTGTTGGAGGAGACGCTGGCTCCCAGTGATTGCACAAGATTTATAATCATCTTTCCCACTTCACCTACCTGTGAGTAATTTTACTACGACGCGATCGTGCTGCATGTGGCAGCCAGTCGGTAACTAGCCTTTCATTTACTATCTTTGTTTACTCATCACCTTTTTATACATTATCCTTACTGGCAATTGCTCACAGGCTGACACACATGGTGTGTCTATTACAATATTTAGAGACACTTATACTGTATACAGCGTATCCCCAGTCACACACCTCTACAATTATTTTTGGAGCACTGGATTGTTTGGACTGCTCTGTGGTCTGAATTTCTATACATGTTATCATTCATATTGGAGGGGTACTCCACATAAGGCTTTGCTTTACAAGCTGATACACTTTCAACTGCCTTTTGTTTTTAGAGCACCATACAACAATTTTCTATCTGCTTGTGCTACAACTGTAATTTCTATATGTAGGGGCATGTATTGTTTAATCATACTTGCACCCCAAAAATCAGGGTGCTGGGTGCTCTCGTTACCGAGTTAACCTTTGTAATTGAAAAGCCGGGCCAGGGGAAGCGAAGTTCCCGCACCTCTCACGCCAATTGACCCACTTCCCACGGCAATAGACTTTCTGCCTTTCAAGTTACAAAGTTAACGAGGGACAGATACATTTTATCGGTAAAACACGAGATTCTAACCGCAACCACTTATTCAATTAACTTGTGGTTATGGGTCAAACCGATAGTAATGGATACCCATCTCACAGACGGCCCTTTAAACTTTTGCCACGCATCTTCAATCAGCGCTAGTATTGGGCGCTCACTACGCCCTCTTGTGTCTGTGAAAGGGTATAACAGGCAATGCATTTTTCTTTTAACACAGCAGGCATGGAATAGCCTGCAAATGGGGGGTAAAAACGGCTGGGACAGAGCAAACACAGCAATGCATGACAAATAGGTTTGATCCCTTCATTCCCAATGCGAGGGGAAGATGATCAGCCAGGTATAACACCTTTATTCAGGCCTGATCACCTCCATCCTCAGCACATGGGGTTGTTGCACAAAAAGAGCCGTGTAACCGTCCTTGGCTAGGGGTGCCGCTTGCAGCCCCTGTTTCTCCGCCGAAAGGAATATTTTTGTTCTGTCCTTGCAGGATTCATTCTCTAATCCTTAGTTCTAATGAACTTTTGAAGAAGGGTGCAATCCTTAGTTACAATGTTATGACCTTTGTACTGCATGCTCTAGCTCAGATGAATCTTGTTACATGATGGAACCTTAGATGGAACTGACTCCTAACTGGCTGCACCGGACTTTTTAAAAACACCAAAAGCCATCTGTATCATGTGCAGCCAATCTTTTGCGTGGGAACCAATAGCGTGGGAACCACCTATAGCAGAGTTCTTCCATGCTCTACAGAACCTGGCAGAGAGCTTCAGTATAGCAATTGAGTAAGTGTGATAAATGTCATATTTCCCCATTTTTCATGCTAGCCCCCCTGCCGGCTCAGCACCTGAAAGTCTGCCATTTGCCAGGATGCTTATTGAGAGTCTCTTCCTTCATCTCTCTGTGCTAGCAAAAGGTTTAACACGTCCATATCCTGGCTACCCCAATGGTTAACACTTTCATCTCCTGGTGTTTGAAGCTGAGAGGTGGAGAAGCTCCCTATGCAAATGGATTTTTATCCATACTAAATGACTTCCTTACTGTAAAAATATAAATATAAATATTTTATAAATATATATATATATATATATATATATATATATAAAAATACTGTAAAATAAAAATATAACCCTTGGGGGTTGTTAAAAACCATTTTCTTTTCCTCTTATTCAGAAAATCAATGTTACAATAACCCATACATTTAAAACATGATATGATCCTCACAACCTTATCCCTGGTGGGAGGCACACAGATAATTATGACACATTTTACAGGACTGCAGCGCTTAGTGGGCTGCAGAGCTGACACTTTACATTTTCCCACTATGACTCAGGGAACCCTGTTACATGGCTTATACAGTTGATACATGGTATTAACTCACCCCCTTTTCCTTGGGGGGAGAGACACAGGCATTTTAAATACATTTGAAGTATTATTACCCTGGTTGGGTTGCAGAGCTGACACTCTAAAATTCCCAATCTGGTTAAGGGGCACCCAGCCGGCCAAATACCTTTATTAATTGCCTGTGTAACCCTTCACCATCACAGTGGCTAAGTCCCGGTCAACCTAAAGACTTTTTTTTATGTTCTATTTTACCTAGGAAAGTCCAGTGTTGTAGCCCACACCCAGTAAGTGTGTTTTCTTAAAGATTTTCTTATCCACTGTGTCTACATCTATTTCAAGGAAATAAATGACAATATGTTTTACTAACTTGTTGTGATCAGTGGATGATCCTGGTAAAAAGGTTTTAATACTTGGTCTCCCGTGACAAGTGGTGATTAAATATACTGTAAGAACACCATATAAATATACAAAAGAGGTTAGTGCTCCAGGCATACAGTATATACAGAGAGTAATAGAGGGAACACTGATGAGATAAACTAAAAAGAATTAACAAATGCAATCTGATATGGTTGACAATAGGAATACGTTTACTAAAGAAAAGTGACAAGTAAACTGGGTGGTATTTTAAAGACACTATTCAATTGTGTTTTTTGGCACAAGAACGGTCAAAAAAACAATTTCATATTTTTTATATTAGTCAATTATTTTGATTTGATTAAACATGCATAGCATATTTTCATATATACTTTAATTGCAGGTAAATCATTCTGGAAAGCTTTGTAGGAAATGATAGCCTTGAGATTTGAAAAAAAAATAAGTTCTACAATCTCTGCTCACTTGTATAGCTTTAATACTGCTCATAGTGTGTCTGCATCATTTATTTGGTCTTGCGTTCATTCTGCTTATTGCATTGGCCGACCTGTTCCTCAGATCCAATAACACTTCAATTATTTAAATTTACTAACCCAACAGTAACATCCCTGTTTAGTCTCAACTGCATTTACTAAGGAAACCCACAGGGATCCTTGCAAGCAGTGTCCTCTAGCACAAATAACCCTAATCAGGATTCACAATTAATCTCTGATATTGTTCTGTATCGACTTTAATGTTTGATGAGGATTTTTAGCCTTAAATCCATCAGTAAATCTAACACATCTCCCCGCTAGCAAAAGAGACTGCTTTTAATGGCGACGTCTTGTACTTCTTATTTACAATCCTAATCACATCATTGATTTCAGTAATCTTTTCTTCAGTAAAAGTGGTTATTAATTTTCTAAAAGCCAGGATCTCTTTTATTTATTTTTTTGTTAAAATCCAGATAAAGAAAATTAAGGCAAGTAATCCTACACCAGAGATTCTTTAGGTTGGATAAATCCTCAATGAGGTTTTATGCAAAAGGTTCAAAGCTTTCACAATGACCAAAAAGCCTTGATGACTTAAAAATTCTTTGAAAGTGAGAGTCTGTTATAATTTATTGTGTCATTCATGTAATTTGAATGTGAGAATTTGATAGCTCTTTTGTGGTAGAATTGTATCTATAAATAATACACATTATAAAACTACAGTATTGTTTTTTTTTATAATGATCACTTTCCAAAACAGGGAATACAATTCCTGTACTCATATACAGCGTGTGTACTTCTGTCATGTAATCATTAAAAGTTAGGGGACTATATTTCAAACTGGAATAAATTGTATGTTCTGGTAAAATACACATTAAAGTATAATTAGGAATTTTAGCATCAGGATACATTATTGGATGCACATATAATGGGAAGGTGGTAAAGTTGTCTAGCAGCAACATCAGAGTAAAACTTCTGTGTAAAAACTAGTTCATATTAAAAAAAAAAAAAAGATTTTCATTAAAAACATTGATATTTGTTTTATTCTGCCATTTATTTAGTGCAAGTCTTGCATCAGGAAGACTTTGCTCAACAGATCCCATATTAGCATTGTGACAAAGGGGGTAGTGGCCTTCATAAAAAAAGGTGAAGCCTGGCTGGATGTTCCTGAAACCTTGTGTCAAGGGCTGAAGTGTCAGCTCTTGGTTCCAGTAATGCACTCTAATATGTTTCCCTGTATTTCTGTTCCCATTTTACTGTCCCCTGTAGGCTCCATAGCTAGGCATGCCATGTTTAGTTAGGTCCCCTGGTTGGAGATAGCTACTGAACAGGGACTTTGGGAATGAGAGTTTAAGGTTGGATATTGGGAGGGAACTAGACATTGAATCTGTGTAAAATGTTGTTGACCCGAGTAGCTGGTAGAACAGGTATTTTACCCACAAATCATGCAGGGTTTGTGGGGACACATCTGTAGATGAAGACCGGGTGTATTATGGAAGTCCCATGTAAAGTAAAACAAAAACCTGACTTGTTTTGGGCTTTACCTGTTCCCCTCGTCCCAGAAACATAAAACTTCGGGAGTGTACGTTTAGGTGGGATATTTGGGTCAAAATGCATTGATCTTATTTGCTATTTGTTTGGGGGACAAAGTTACCGGTAGTCCCGTAATTCTCACCGACATGCAGGCCTATTTGTGTGTTCGCAAGGTGAAATACACCAGGGCTGCACAGGGTCCCCCAGAATCCTGGTTTTCGTGCCCAAGTATCCCAGACACATTTCCCTCACAGGTATAAGGTTCCCCAAGACATATATTTTATTAAAAGATGGTTTATAATGTTTTGTGCATACTGTATAAATGTTTATACAGTCAACCCGGGCATCTACATAGGTTCCTGGGATGTCTGCATAGACCAATGATCCCCAACCAGGGTTCCGTGGAACCCTGAGGCTCCTTGAAGCAGTCACAGGGGTTCCTCCTATGGACCACAGCCCCCCCTCCCCCGGGGTGTTTTTTTTTGGTATGTATTTTGTAGGGTGGATTGAGTGAGAGTTGGGTAATTCACGGAAGGTAGGGGCGAGTGAGAGGAGAGAGGGGAGGGAGGGAGTGAGTGAGTAAAAGAGGGAGTGAGATGCAGGGGATAAATACATGAGAGACGCGAGGGGAGGAGAGTGAGTGAGATGGATGGGAGAGAAATACATGGGTAGAGGGTAGGAAATAGAGGTGGCTTGTGAGTTGTGACATTTTGTGATTTACCCCTATCAAACCTAATATGTGTCAGCCAGATAGGGGTTCCCCGAGATTTTTCGAAATACTTCAAGGGTTCCTCCAAACAAAAAAAGCTGGGAATCACTGGCATAGACATTAGAGTTAAAAGGAGAGAGGATGTACATAGGTGACAAAACCATTTGGTGAGAGGGGAAGGGTGATTTGCTAGGTCCAGAGTACAAAGGGCAACCTGTGGGGCACCTTTTGAGACTGCCAGACCTGGTGGAGCCAGCCCAGCGGGTGGAAATGGGTTAGCTGGGGGAAGATGCAGCACGTAGGCACAATACCCATTGATTAATTCATATTTCCTGCTCACCTGGATTTCCGAGCCGGCTTGGCACGCCTCCTCCTTTGACGTCAGCCAAGAGACAAGCCCCTGTTTCTATTGGCTAGTGGGAGGGAATTCCGATGCTCTCATTGATCCCTCCTCCTACTTCCATTCTGAAGATAGAACAGCGGTGGGTATGTAAGGAGATGGACAAGGCAGAGAACCAGACCATCTTGTGGCTTGAGTCGGTGAAGCGCGGACAGGCTTTACAAAGTTGATCGGTTATGAATAGCAGAGCAGCCAGCTTCCTTTATGAAGCTAGGAAAGCCTTCCAAGCAGAGACTAAGTCAGACGCGAAGACTAAGTCAGACGCGAAGTCCAAGTTCTCAGAAAAGAACGTAGCGGTCGCGGCTAAAGATTTTTGCCGAAAAGAGGACAAGGATGCCAGAATGCCAGGATGCCAGAAGGGATTTCCCGGTCAGGGTAAGCCTTCCAAAGCAGGTGCCTTGCACCTGTTTGAGGATAGTTTTTGACCCTAGATTCCAAGTAAGTGTGTATTCTCCTGTGTATTGTGTTATATGTATGTGTCTGTGGACTTTATCCAAATAAACCCAATTTTATTCCACTACCGTGTTTTGCCTATTGAATGATCCCAGTTAAAAGATTTTAAAAGTCCTGGTCTTCTGTTACCTGATTTTTTTGATCACAGCGATTGGAGTTGGTGCTACTTTTGCGTGGAAGATGCAGCTTGTGTGTTACGGTGAGGGGGTAACCAGGCTCAATAATAAAGGTTAAGCCCACTTGGTTGCCCCTGATCTGTGTTTAAAGGTCCTAGGGTGTCAACTCTTGGATGTAACTTTAGTATGTGCATCACTGTGTCAGTGTGTAAATTATGCGACAATACAGAATTTTTGTGTTTTTGCCTTTCTAGGAGTGCTGGCCAGAGGAGCTTTCTAGGCTTTTAGGGTGGGTTTTGCAGAGAAACGTCTTCCAGATTGTGGCTATGTAGCGAGGGTTCCCAAGTAATGGAACACTCCAAAGATGTACCCGGGAATAAGGTAAGATTCTCAGGCACATTGGAGCCCAGTGCTCCAGAAAAATCCTACCCTGGGAATGTTCGTGTGACTCACTGCCAGAGTTCCCTGCTTCAGCACAAGCAGGAAAGGTAAAAAGGGAATACAGGATCAAGGTATCCCCAGAATGGTCCAGGGGTTCCTTGCATAACGCAGGATGCCTAGTTCATGCCCAAGAAACCCTGAAACTGGTATAGGGGTTCAGGGAGCACTCCAGCTATTTAAAATCACACAGAACATGAAACACAGACAGAGCTCAGTGCTACATCCAAAGACACCAATACACGGTACAGTGCCTAAATATATATATATAGATATCTTTTGAAAAAAATGGTCTTTTAGTTTAACTCGAAGTTAGCCCCTTCCCCCGATCTCCTCCCCCAACTGCCCCATATCTCCTCCCCCTCCTGCCCCTGATCTCCTCCCCCCCTGCCCCTGATCCCCACTTGCTGCCCGGGGCGGGATGTAGACTGGGGGGGTCCCCGCTTGCTGCCCGGGGGGGTAGGTAGGCTTAGGGGGGTCCTCGCTTTCTGCCCGGGGCGGGAGGTAGGCTGGGGGGGTCTCTGCTTGTTGCCCGGGGCGGGAGGTAGGCTGCTGCAGCAGCGGCAGTGTCCGCCTCTGCAGGGGGTGCAGCGTCTGCTTCGGGGGGGGGTGCTGTGGCGGCATCCGCTTTGGGGGGTGCTGCAGTGCTGCGGTGGCATCCGCTTGGGGGGGTGGTGCTGCGGCGGTGTCTGCCTCTGGAGGAGGGGTGGCCCCCCTGCCTTGCAGAGGCCCTCCTGTCGTGCGGAGGGCCCTGCTGCCATGTGCGACCCCCCCCTGCCTTGCACAGGCCCTCCTGTCGTGCGGAGGCCCCCGCTGCCATGTGCGACACCCCCTGCCTTGCAGAGGCCCTCCTGCGGTGTGGAGGGCCCACTGCTGTGCGGAGGCCCCACTGCTGCCATGTGCGACCACCCCTGCCTTGCGGGTGAGTGCGTGTGTGTGAGTGACAGAGTGAGAGTGACAGTGGGTGAGTGTGTGAGTGTGTTACAGTGTGAGACAGTGACTGTGTGTGTGTGTGTGTGTGTGTGTGCGTGACTGAGTGACTGTGTGTGTGACTGACTGTGTGTGTGTGTGTGTGTGTGTGTGTGTGTGTGTCGCCCTCACCCTTTCCGTCGCCCTCACCCTTACCCTATCGCCTTCACCCTCTCCCTGTCGCCCTTACCTATCTATGTTGCCCTCACCCATCCCAGTCACCCTCACCCTTTCCCTGTCGCCCTCATCCTTTCCCTGTTGCCCTCACCCTTTCCCTGTCGCCCTCACCCTCTCCCTGTCGCCCTCACCCTCTCCCTGTCGCCCTCACACTTTCCCTGTTGCCCTCACCCATCCCTGTCGCCATCACCCATCCCTGTCGCCCTCACCCATCCCTCTCGCCCTCACCCTTTCCCCGTCGCCCTCACCCTTTCCGTTGCCCTCACCCTTTCCCTGTAGCCCCTCACCCTTTCCCTGTCACCTTCACCCTTTCCCTGTTGCCCTCACCATTTCCCTGCCGCCCTCACCCTTTCCCTGTCACCCTCACCCATCCCTGTCACCCTCATCCATCCCTGTCGCCCTCACCCTTTCCCTGTCGCCCTCTCCCTGTCGCCCTTACCCTTTCCCTGTCGCCCTCACCCATCCCTGTTGCCCTCACCATTTCCCTGTCGCCCTCTCCCTCTCTCTGTCGCCCTCCCCCTCTCTCTGTCGCCCTCTCTCTCTGTCACTCTCTCTCTGTCGCACTCTCTCTGTCTTTGTCTCTCATTCTCTCTCTGTGTGTATTCTCTCTCTCTGTGTCTCTCATTCTCTCTCTTTCTCTCTCTTTCTCTCTCTTTCTCTGTGTCTCTCTCTCTCTGTATGTGTCTCTCTCTCTCTGTGTGTCTCTCTCTCTGTGTCTCTGTGTGTGTGTGTGTGTGTGTGTGTGTGTGTGTGTGTGTGTGTGTGTGTGTGTGTGTGTGTGTGTGTGTGTGTGTGTGTGTGTGTGTGTGTGTGTGTGTGTGTGTGTGTGTGTGTGTGTGTGTGTGTGTGTGTGTGTGTGGGGGGGGGGGTGTGTGTGTGTGTGTGTGTGTGTGTGTGTGTGTGTGTGTGTGTGTGTGTGTGTGTGTTGCTCTCTGTGTGTGTGTGTGTGTGTCTCTCTCTCTCTCTCTGTCTCTCTGTCTCTCTCTTTCTGTCTATCTGTCTCTCTGTCTCTCTCTCACCCACTCTCTCTCTCTCTCTGTCTCTCTCTCTCACCCACTCTCTCTCTCTGTCTCTCTCTCACCCACACTCTCTCTCTCTCACACACTCTGGATCTCTTATTTACCCTATATATCTTAACTGCCCTATACCTACACCGAAATAACCTATACTGCTTTCTTCCAGATCTAACTCTCGAGCTTCACACGGAAGACATCGGAATACCCCCTAAACCAGAAGACAGGTAAGGAACACCTCCCCTCCAATGTATAACATTGCGAGAATAAGGGTACCTGGAGATTGAGGGACTGCGGATAAGGTAAGATCCCAGGCGGGATTGCTGCTTTAGATATTTTGACGCGGGGTGTCCAGGCACTTTTTATGGGGTATACACAGGGGACTTGTCGCTACACCAAACAAACAAACATAAAACCTGAAAATAATCTACCTGGTGCAAGGGAAAAGACACAATATGAACACACAAATAATCAGCTAGGATTATATAAAGCCCCCTATTATTGCACTCTGGATAGGTGACAAAATGAGTATATTGTCATATCATAGAAGGCCACAAAATAACCTATTCCCTAAATAGGGTAAACCGCAAAAGGTCACACTCAAATGAAAATAACAAATACTTTAATAGAATAATGTAAAAACGACGAGACACCATAAAAATGCACAAGAATGCATTATTTAAAATCCCCAAATGTGTGGAGGCACGGAACGAAAACGTGAACAGGTAATGTTCAAAACACACAGCTGTAAATAAACCGAGACTGCGTGGAGCTGCAAATTCCCAAACAATCATGTGTGGTGATATACCACATTGCCAAAGTAAATTTGGAACACCGCAAGACAAGGTATAAGGAGGACTCAGTGAGGAAATATACAACCTGATTTTCAGTATCCTGCATCTTGTGTATCAGCGGCTTGAGCCCCGTGAAGTGTCTGGAGCTAGCCGTGTCTCCTATCACAAACCGCGTGTACGTCAGCGTAATGACATCACGCGTTCCCCGACGTACGTTTCGCACGTCACAGCCCGCTTTCTCAAGGGGGAGGAGTGAACAGCATCGTATGGTTAGACCTTATAAACCCTCCCTGGAGGGGAGGGGCGGATGACGTATGCCTGTTAATCTTTAAAGAGACATCATAGGGAAACGCATAAGCCCTAACAAAACAATAAAGGAATCAATGGGAGGGTGGGGGAGGAGGGGAACCACAGAATTGGAAATCCCACAGCTGCTTTTGTATCTTTAAGATACGAGGGGAGGGTTTCAACAAAATTTCTTCTTATTTAATCAAAAGATCATAATCTCAAACTCACCTTTGAAGTCCAAAAGGATAGTATCAATTTTCTCGATATTACCATCTCAAAACAGGAGAATGGTAAATTAGAGACAACAATATACCGTAAACCTACGGCAACAAACAATCTCCTTATAGCAGACAGCCACCACCCAAGACAACTTATTAATAATATCCCTACAGGGCAGTTTTTACGCCTAAAGCGGAACTGTACCACCATGACCGAATTTAAGATCCAGTCTAAAGACCTTACAAAATGTTTCCTAGATAGAGGATATTCTAAAACCATTGTCAAAAAAGCCTATTACAGATCACTAAATACACCCAGACCTGGTCTATTGATTGACCACCCAATAGTTACCAACGACAAGACCCAGACAATACGCTTTATCGGCACCTACTGTAACCAATGGCAGTCCATTCGCCAGGTCCTGACCAAACATTGGCATATCTTACTTCAAGATCAGGATTTGGCGAATCTACTACAACCCACACCTAATATGGTCAGCCGCAGAGCGCGTAACTTATGCGATCTTTTGGTTAAGAGCCATTTTCAGACTAAACCTTCACGAACATGGTTGGGCAACAAACAAACGGTACATACACTTGTGGACGTTGCAAGGCTTGCCCTCCGGTCAAGGTAACAAAAACCTTCACTGGCTCTGCATTGCTTCACACTTATACCATCAAAGACTTTATAAACTGTCTTACCACAGGTGTGGTGTATCTGATCCAATGCGCATGTGGCAAGCAGTATGTTGGTGAAACACATAGGGTTTTTAAAGTACGTATTTTGGAACACTTTGGGTCGGTCAGAAATAAACTTGATACACCGGTGGCTAGACACATAAATGATACACATCATGGCGATTCCTCTAACCTCAGCTTCATTGGCATAGCTCATGTACCCTGGGGCCCACACAAGGGCAACTGGGATACAAAACTACGCCAACGAGAATGCCGATGGATATATCTTCTGAACACACTTGCACCACAGGGTCTGAATGAAAGTTTTATCTTCTCTTCATTCCTCTGACAGGGTTAGAGGGATCCAGGTATATAGGATTTATTAATACCAGCTTAGAAGGAGCCATTTTGACTTTTTAGGTGACTCCGTCAGAATTGACCAGTCCTACACCACCCATCCATCTCTAGTTCTGAGGCATTACGTATTTGGTGTGTATCATTTTTGTCTGCCCTCATTTCAGCACTTTTAGTGTACAATCACCCATATAATCATACAGGCCAATTATCTTATGATTTTAGTGATCATGTTCTGCATTTTTGGGTTCCACCCTATGGTAACATGGCTTATGCATGCTATCACCATTTCTTTATACCGACACCAAAATACCCCCCCTTTTTTCCAATTCCCCCTCGCCCCCCGTTGATTCCTTTATTGTTTAGTTAGCGCTTAAGTGTTTCCCTATGATGTCTCTTTAAAGATTAACAGGCATACGTCATCCGCCCCTCTATTCCAGGGAGGGTTTATAAGGTCTAACCATACGATGGGTGGTGGCTGTCTGCTATAAGGAGACTGTTTGTTGCCGTAGGTTTACGGTATATTGTTGTCTCTAATTTACCATTCTGCTGTTTTGAGATGGTAATATCGAGAAAATTGATACTATCCTTTTGGACTTCAAAGGTGAGTTTGAGATTATGATCTTTTGATTAAATAAGAAGAAATTTTGTTGAAACCCTCCCCTCGTATCTTAAAGATACAAAAGCAGCTGTGGGATTTCCAAGTCTGTGGTTCCCCTCCTCCCCCACCCTCCCATTGATTCCTTTATTGTTTTTTTAGGGCTTAAGTGTTTCCCTATGATGTCTCTTTAAAGATTAACAGGCATACGTCATCCGCCCCTCCCCTCCAGGGAGGGTTTATAAGGTCTAACCATACGATGCTGTTCACTCCTCCCCCTTGAGAAAGCGGGCTGTGACGCGCGAAACGTACGTCGGGGAACGCGTGATGTCATTACGCTGACGTACACGCGGTTTGTGATAGGAGACACGGCTAGCTCCAGACACTTCACGGGGCTCAAGCCGCTGATACACAAGACGCAGGATACTGAAAATCAGGTTGTATATTTCCTCACTGAGTCCTCCTTATACCTTGTCTTGCGGTGTTCCAAATTTACTTTGGCAATGTGGTATATCACCACACATGATTGTGTGGGACTTTACAGCTCCACGCAGTCTCGTTTTATTTACAGCTGTGTGTTTTGAACATTACCTGTTCACGTGTTCGTTCCGTGCCTCCACACATTTGGGGATTTTAAATAATGCATTCTTGTGCATTTTTATGGTGTCTCGTCGTTTTTACATTATTCTATTAAAGTATTTGTTATTTTCATTTGAGTATGACCTTTTGCGGTTTACCCTATTTAGGGAATAGGTTATTTTGTGGCCTTCTATGATATGACAATACATTCATTTTGTCACCTATCCAGAGAGCAATAATAGGGGGCTTTATATAATCCTAACTGATTATTTGTGTGTTCACACTAGTTATGGGGTTCAGGAAACTAGTCATTCACATCTGGCTTTTTTTTCTAAATCCGACATTTACACACACACACACACATACACACACATACACACACACATAAACACACACACACACACACATGTAACAAGGACTAATTGTAGTATAATGTAATACAATAAATAAACTAATGTCAAAAATGAATGTTGTTCTTACTAGGAATTTATTCATTTATTTAAAAAGCGGGTCTGGGGGCGGGTCTGGGGGTGGGGCTGGGGTCGGTTCTGGGGGCGGGCTAGGTTGCAAGTAGATTTTTTGTTCAGCGAGTAGATTTTTGGGTGATTTGTCGACCACTGCTTATACGCATATATATATATATATGTGGTTATTATATATATATATATATATATATATAATATATATTGTGGTTATTTTGGGGGTTCAATATGAGCTTATAGGGGTCCTGTATGTTTAGCACTCCAGCTATGTAATAAAGCTGGGAGGATTTTATTTGTGTATTTGTAAAAGTCAGGTTTGACAGAGTGCCAGGGATAAGGCTAGTTAGAATTGGGAACATATATTCTTATTCTATCCCTGACACCGGACCAGGAGACTTAGACATGTTTAAACACAAAGTATAGAGTCAAGGTATAGTTTATTAAAGATTTTATTTGATAAATGTATATGCTTGTACCTATGTATATGTGACTGTGGGATTTCCAAGTCTGTGGTTCCTAGAGACCAGATGGCTTGGCGCCACTGAGTCTGCTCAAGACCAGGAGTTGAAAGCCTCAGGGATGCCTCAGGTATTAGAACAGGAGGAGTACGGTAGTTATCTCTGAGTACCCCCCTCTTGGTCTAACAAAGAGTTATCCGGTGACCATTTGCCCATTCCCAGACTCTGCACAGCCTGGACAGTGGGTGGGCTCGATATGCTAAGAGGCAGAATTGCCAGGTTGGCGCATGTCCCTTAGCAGAATCAAAATCGGTGCCCGCCCGGCTTCAATATACCGGAATCATGATGATAGGCTGTAGTAGTTTCTGAATTGGACACCAAAACCTATTAGAAACCTTGCAGCTGTTACAGTTGTGCTTGATACAAACCAGGACCGGCTGCGGGGCTGAGGTGGGGTTACATAATCACTGACCTTAGACCACGTAGTCGGATCCGGAATGCGCAGTTCGTAGTCATTCATAGAAGGGCCAGGAGTGGAGAAGGCAGCATCGTCGTTATTCAGGCAGGAGTTCGGCAATGGGTAGAGAGGAGCTCTCTGCTTCAGCGTAGCAGCATGAGTGCGGGAGTGACCTCTGCACGAGGAGCAGCCTCGGCCCATGATGCCGGTCTTTGTAGGAGGAGACAGCAGGCTGGCCGAAGAACACCGCGGGGCAGCGCCGGGGAAAAACCAGCGCTTCAGCACAGGAGTCCAAAACAGGTCACTGCGTGGAGAGTAGCAGCAGGCCTAAGGAAATTAAAGGTAACCTCTGCTAGGGGAGAATGCCGCAGGTAACACGAACCAGTGCTGGCAAACCAGCTCTTCAGAACAGGAGTCCAAAACAGGCCTCTGCGTGGGGAGTAGCAGCAGACCTCAGGAACACAGGAACACAGACCTCTGCATGGAGAGTAGCAGCAGGTCTCGGGATACTCAGGAACTAATAAAGAGAACTAGAAAGGTTAGTTCACAAATGAAGCAAGCCAGGAGGCTTGTGGCAGAACACAGTAACGTCCATAGAAGGATTATGCTCAGCCCTGAATCAGTGCCAAAGCCCAGCATATAACGGGCGGTGAGCCAATCACAGGAGGGAGGTGTGTGAGCATTCCTCCAATGACGGAGCACAGGGCTGAAGCTGCAATGAGAGGCAGCACATGTGCCATTGATTGCCAGAGGGAGACTTTGTAACCTGCAGAGTTCTGCAAGGCTAGAAGCAAAGCCAGGAGCGGATTCCTTACAGCAACCAATCAAGACAGATTCCAAGCGCCAAACCAACAGTGGCAAATTCAAGATACAAAAAAGATGCTCTGAGGAAATAGACGTGAGCCAGCTTCAGAAATTTCACGGCGAGAATTTTCTAAGTCCTTCATTTCAGGGGCCAAGTTCTGAAAATGGAACGTAGCTGTCGCGGCTGGAACTGCATGCCGAATTGAGTTCCAGGACTTTTGTGAGTACCTCACAGTCATTGGGAAAGGCTCCTACAGACGTCAGTTGTTAACATTTCATTCCAAGAAAGTTTTTTTCATTAGCCCCAATCCCAGTAAGTGTGTTTTCAGTGCAAATTGTGTTATATTGTGTGTATGTCTTTTTGTGGAATAAATTACCATGTACTGCACCGATACACTTTATTCGAGCAAATACCCAGTATATACCTGGCAGATACCTGGAATGCGCCGCTCCTCACCTCTGACAAGCCCCGTTGCGTTTGCCTTCCCAGCCTGGGTTCATGCCTGGCTGACGGGTGGCTGATCTGTTAAATGATAATGATTAGGATTTAATAGGCTGCAATGCTTCGTGTGTCTACCAGATGGCATAAATTCATGAATTGTAATGCAGTATATATATATATATACTGTGCAGTATTGCAGCCAGCGGGAATAAAATGCTTCAATCCCTGCCTGGAAAATAACCCAATGCACTCGGGCAGAAAACAGTCACAAACCTCAATACACCCGGGTATACCCGAATTCGTGGGACTAGCCGAGCTCGAATAAAGTGTGTCGCCAGTGTATTTTACCTCTTTGTCTTGGTCAATCAAATGATCCCGGTATAAAAGGTGTTAATAAACCTCCCATGACATTGTGCAGTTTGCCTGTCGTGCAGATTCCTTCCAGCCCTACCGAGACTCCGACCAGCCTAGGCCCCCTCGGGTATCCCACAACAGCTTCGGAAAATTTGGGGATGGGACCGACGATATCGATGGGTTATTGAAAGTCTTTGAGGAACAATGTGTGAGGTTCCATGTCCTAGATAGGGACTGGATCTTACACCTATCTCCTCTGCTATCTGGAACAGCACAGCTGTCCTTCCAGGGGATTGTCAGAGAGGACAGCCAGGACTATATTCATGTAGAGGAGGTGTTGCTCACCCGGAATGCCCTCAATCCTGTGGTTTACAGGGAGATGCTCCGGGTATCTGAGAAAACATCCCAGGAATCCCACTTGGAGCTTGGCTCCTGGCTGGCACAGCACAATACGTTGTTATGTTCTAGCCTGCAGTAGCCACGCTTATCCACTGGGACTGCTGCTACTCTGCTAACTCTCTCAATGTCATGTTCTAGCCTGCAGTACCCATGCTTATCCACGGGACTGCTTCTACTCTGTTAGCTCTTTTATGGAACATTCCGGACCCTCAAACCTGACACCTCTGAACCTGTGCTCTAACTCTCAGCCTGCCTATATAATCTTCCCCTTCCTGTCTGTCAGTGCCTATTTATACTGGTCCTCAGCTCCTCCTAGGTTCCTGTGTTTACTGCTGTTGCTTTTGCTATTATTCTTTTTTCTTTGTTGTCGACCTCTTCTTGTGACCCTGACCATGCTACCTGCGCCTGCCTCCCTCTGCTCATGACCCTGACAATGCTACTTCCGCCTGCCTCTGACCACTGCTTGTGATCCTGACCATGCTCCCTGCTGCTCCTGTCACTGGGATCCACTCTAGCCATAGATCACCCCTTGACAGAACAAACTGGCCCTACCATTGATTTCCGCTGGAACAGACCTGACCCAGGCCAGCAGATTATTGACTTGCAAAGTGCCATGTTTGGCTACCAAGAAAAACAAGGACATGTTTACAACCAGCTTGGCCACGTGGAAGCTGAAGAACATGAACTGTGTGCCGGCCTAACCGCTGTGCCTGCTCAAAACACAGTGCCTGTGCAAACTGTGCCCCGTGTACCCCATCTGGAAAAAATTGGGGGGGGGGGGGGGGGGGAACAACCATTCCGGGGTTTCCTAAACCAATGCAAATTTCTATTTCAGTAACAGCGCACAATCTATTATACTGAGGAGACCAAGGTGGGACTAATTATCACCCTGCTCAAGTATGAGGCCCTTGCTTTGGTCTCCCCTATGTTAGAACAGAAACACCAGCAACTAAGGTATCTCTGATTATATTGCGGAAATGAGGGATACTATCTCATCAAATGCCCAAATAAATCCAGATGGTCTTCTTTCCAGAGCCCTAAGAGAAATCAGTTGCATGCCATTTCAAAGACTGTTTTCTCTGCTTCTCAAAATAAAGGTAACCCTACTTCTCTACTGTGACAGTGAGGGGGTAACCAGGCTCACAACGAAGGTTAAGCCCACTTGGTTACCCCTGATCAATGTATTGGGATTCTGGAGTTTCAGCTCTTGAGCCCAGTGTTTGTCAAATGCATTGTGTAAAATTATGCGACAATAAAGAATTTTCTGTGTTTTACCTCTCCAGGTGGGCCAGCAAGCAGAGATTGCTAGGCTATGAGTTTCAGGGTGGGTTTTGCGGGGAAAGTCTTATCCGATTGTAACTAGGTAGTCGGGGTCCAGAGTTGCTGGATACCCCAATAATGTACCCGGGAATCAGATCAGAATCCCGGATATATATAGGCATAATGCTCTGGTCAAAATCCTGCACCGCTAGGATTCCCTGCTTCAGCACAGACCAGAAAGGTAAATGGGGCATAGGGATGTGTGGTATCCCTGAAATGGTAAATGTGTCCCTAATATATGGGGGGTGCCCAGTTGACCCTTATCACCCAGAACCTGGTATAGGGGTTCTGGGGTGCTCCAGCTATACATAAGGTTGAGAGCATTTTAAAAGGTGAAGTCAGGTTTGCAGTGTGTGAGGGATATAGCTAGTGGGAATAAAAGTACAGATTCTCATTCTACCACTCATAACCAAAAGACTTAGTAAGTATAATAGTGTAAAGCATATTTTATTTAACAGGAATGTTTAAAGTGTATAATGCTTGTGCACAATATATGAGCTGGGGACTTCCAGGTCCATGGTTCCAAGAGACCATGTGGCTACCAAGCTTGGTGCTATCAAGTCTGCTTGGGTCCCGGACTTGAAAGCCTCAGAGGTTGCCAGGTGTGAAAGCCATTTTGGCAGAAGAGTTAGCCTCAAGTACTCACGACCTGGGATGAATGGAAGTCATCGGACCACAATTTGCCCCAGCCCAGACTTTGAGGAGCCTAAGTCCGTGAGTGGCTTCTGTCTGACAAGTGGCAGAGGTGCCAGGTTGACGCATGCCCTTGTCAGATTCTGAATCCACGCTTGCCCAGCTTAGATAGACTGGCAGCGCTCTGATAGGCTGTTAGGATTATTCCCACACTCAGATTGGCTGTAGTATTTCATGAATGAACTCTGAAATACAATAAGAAACCCTCAGCCAATCCGGGCGAGAGATTCTAAGCGCAAGAACATCAGCGGCAAATTCGAATGTCCAAAAAGATGCTCTTGGAGAAATAGCACCGAGTCGGCTTCAGAAATTTCAAGTCTAAATATTTTCTGTCCCACTTTTCGGGGCAAAGCTCCAAGAATAGAATGCAGTGATCGTGGCTGGAATTGCAAGCCGAAAACAGTTAAAGGACGTTTGGTACTAACTCCCATTCAAGGGATTTCGGCATTTCTGTAAGAAAGAGAGCAGACGGCGTCAGGAACTTCATGCTGATTTGAGTTCCAGGACATTTTGGGATAAGTCCCAGTCAACCTAAAGACTTTGTTTAATGTTCTGTTTTACCTAGGAAAGTCTAGTTTTTTAGCCCAGACCCCCAGTAAGTGTGTTTTTCTTCTATATTTTTTAATCCACTGTGCATACTTCTGTTTCAAGGAAATAAATGACAGTTTGATTTACTAACTTGTTTTGATCAGTGAATGATCCCGGTAAAAAAGGTGTAAATACCTGGTCTCCTTTGACATCTACATCCAAACATCCTAGTCCCTATTATAATCGAGGAGGGAACACATTGTTTTTCAACCACAGTAATGGTCGGCTCAGGGGTAGCAGGGAATTTTATGGACATAGAATTCTCAAACAGCTATGCGTTACCTTTTATAGCCAAGGAACTGCCAGAAAAGATGGAAGTTGTTAACGTTCTCCTTTGAGCTCTGGACCTGTTACCCATGAAACAAGTAACTTAACACTAATCAGAGAGCCCAATCATCAGGAGAATATTTCATTTAGTCTCATTACTTCACCTTTGTTTCCAGTGATTCTGGGAATTTCATGCTCATGATCCCCAACCCACTAATTGACTGGAAAACCAAGACACTCATGTTTCCCTCGGAGCACTGACAGCTAGCCTGTCTACCTAAAACTCCTATACCAGAGTTTGTGGGAATACATAAGATTTCCTCGTCCCAAGAAAATCTACTGCCAACTCCATACTCTGAGTTTTTGGATGTGTGTGACAAGAAGAACGCAGATATGCTTCCCCCACAGCGTTCTAATAACTGCGCCATGGAATTATTACCGGGTCTTGCCATTCCGTTCGGAAGAATCTATTCCCACTCAGAACCAGAATTGAAGGTCCTCAATGACTACCTACAGGACAACATGTCGAAATGTTTCATCCAACACTGTACTTCCCCAGCAGGTGCTGCTCTCTTCTTCGTGTCAAAGAAAGACGGTTCTCTACATCCCTGCATTGACTATCGGGAACTAAATAAGATCACAGTGAAGAACAGGTATCCGTTACCTCTGATTCCCAAACTATTGGAACAAATTTGGTCAGCCAAGATCTTTACCAAATAAGATCTCCGAGAGGGTGACGAGTGGAAGACAGCCTTCCAAAACTGTTATAGGCACAATGAATACCTGGTGATGCCTTTTGGACTCTGTAATTATGGCGGTGAGAGGGTTAACAGGCCAATAATAAAGGTATTGTGCCTGGCTGGTTAACCCTAAACTGTGTTGGGACAGAAGGGGTTAAAATGTATTGGACCATCAGCCTATGGTTTCCCCTACACTATCTTTTTGTCCCTGTTTTGCAGCTAAGAAGCTAGCTGCAGTTACACTGAATGAATGAAAATGTGCTAACTGTATTTGTGACACAAGGGGGAGTTTCTAGTGCTGAACCAAGCGCTAAGTGAAGAAGCGTGCTGGTGAATAAGTGGCTGCTTTGAAGCATAGGGATCACTTCCTAAGCTGTAGACCTCTAAACCGCAAGGACAATTGGATAAGTGGTTTGCGGTCTTGCTGAAGTGCCTTCTTGTTAAAATGTATCCAGCGGTTTTGTTATCCCCTTAAGATGAATTATTGGCGTATGTCTGCGGTTACCGATCAAAAGCCAGCACAGATACATTGTATGCCGGCTTGTAACCCAGACCAATTATAGGTCAAACCGCAAACCACATCACAGAGCCCATTCAATTAAGTGGATAACCTGCGCTAGGAAAGAGCTAGCTCTCTAATTTTTGGAGTGCAATCAGTTACACGTGTACCATGAACATACATATGAATTTTAAATTTGTTACATATGCAGAACATACATTTATAACCATACTGTATTTCAATGGTGATTTAAACGCAAAGGCAGGAAACCCTTTCTGCCGGTCCGGCAATGAATCTATTAACATGCCCCTATGTTATGGATGAATGAGCTGAGGGATTTTTCATCTCTGGACTTCAAAGGGCACCCTGCTAAGGTGGTGCCCCAGTGTCAAGAGACGTCTGAAGTTGAAAAGCCTCAGAGACCCAAAGCGTAAGGATGGCCAGGATATTGTAAGTACCAGATACCGGTGTGAAGTATGGGCACTTCACACTTGGTAGCCAAACTCCAGACTTACTGTCGCCAGGTAAGAGGTTGGGCCCAGTATGCTAAGTAGCTCAGGTGTGAGGTTAACGCATGCTCTGTGCAAACCGGGAAGCAACTTCTGCCCTCTTTGTAAGGTACTGGCAAGTCTGGGACAGGTGGGGAAAATTATTCCCATGAGAGGATTTGGTGTATATGTTAGGTATAGGACCCTTAACCCTATAAAAATGCCTGCAGCCCAGTCCCAGAGAGATTCACCTAAGATCAACCAAGAAACGTCCAAGGTTTAGCGTCAGAGGATCCGGAGTGTGAGGGGTTAACATACATCGTAACGAAGATTTGCACCCTCTTCCAGAATTCGTTTAAGCTAAGGATTCCCAAATGAATCCTGTAAGAACTTTACAATAGAATTCCTTTTGGAAGAGATATAGGGCTGGCAAGTTGCGCCACTAGCCAAAGATTGCCAAAGGACTCAAATCGCGCACCCACTTGCATGCGTGCAGGGGTGCCCAGAGACTTTGATTCACTCTGTGGACATTTGATTTCGTTTCCCCATCCCAGTAAGTGTTTTTTTGACTGTAATTGTGAATATTGTGTGTTTGTCTTAAAAGAAAATAAATTACGATTTATTTTGCCCATCTTGTGTGCTCAATCCAGAATCCCGGTGTCACGGTAACTTGTGAAGGGATATAATATACACAAAATCTCTGGGTTGAATTGAACACGAGTTAGATATAATAAATATAGTTTATTCCTTAAAGAAGGTGAACACACAGGATTATACAAATAACATACAAGATATAGCACTTACTCAGGGTTTGGGGCAATGAAGCAATCAGGATCTGGATTGGCAATTCATTCAGGACCAGGAATCAAGTAGTTGGTAAAAACGAAGACAATGGGCATAGGGCTGACACTGGTTTATATGGGATTTCAGTCATATACCCTGGCATTGGGTGCAAGACATTGGATGACAATTATCTGTACCAAATCCCCCTTTGCCAGCTAACGTGGGAAGCATTGTTGGATCATGCCCCAAGTTAGTTGGCACATGCGCATATCTGGCCCTTGGGATCTCATTTCTCTAGCCCCACTCTAAAGTCAGGGCGCCTAAAAGTCTTCCAGACTTGTATCTGGTCAGGAAACCCTTTGTCTGTAAGTGTGAATTATGGCACTTACAGACCACTCAGGCTCTGCGTTTCTCCCTGCCCTATTGTACACAATCAGAGAAGTCAAGTTTTTGATCAGGGGGCTGTTGTAGACAAAGGGTCACCCTCCTGAACATTAACATAAAGCAGAGCCAGAAACTTTCCTGGGCTTTTATACCAGCCTTGCAAAACAGTATATTCTGTAATATCTACACATATTAAAATAAACCTTTCGGCTGGGCCGAGCGGGTTGAAACTTGCCAGACCCTCATGCCGGAGGGGACTCTCCAGGGTGGCCAAGTTTCAGCTCGCTGTGACCCACCGAACCGAAGTTACACAATTGCAGTTTTAAAAGCACTTTTGAACACAAGGCTTTTTTCTGCCATGCAAGTCAATGGCAGAAACCCAAACTTTACAATTATCCTGACTCCGTTCTGTTTCCCAGAGAGGGTCGGTATTTGCCATGCAATCCTGCTGGAACAAGGACTACATGGTGGCCTAGTCTCAGCCCTCTATGTTGAACAGAACCGGAGTTATGGGTTATAGGTTTCTGCTCATTCTGACAGCCGTTTTTACTCGCGGCTTTTACCTCCGCCATTAGAGTCTAAGGTGCGACCCTTATAACGAGCGCGACCCTTTACCGGGGTCATTAACTCTCGGACCCGGTTGGGGTCGTGTGAGGGGGTTCCTAGGGTCTAGGGGCAAAAACACAAGAAAAATGGGGGAGCACAGTGTGAGGAAGGATGGATTAAGGTGTATCTTCTTTAGCTGATGATCAATGTGATGAAAACACCTCTATTAAGACATCAGCTTATGGGGTGGACTCAATAGGTGGGGGGGGAAACATACAAACTCGTGTGTATGGAGGTGAAGAAATAAAATGAATAAATAACTTACACGGCCTTATGTAAGTTCTATCACATCAAGGTTTCTTTGACTCTCAGATCTTCTTTGGGATGGGGATTTTTCTTCTGTTGTGTCTTTATCTTTCGCTGGATCTTGAGTGTTCCTCGTCGTGTAGGTGACTCCTTACCGGTGGTTTTCCTCTCATGAAAATGAAAAGGAAGTTAAATCGATAGACATGCAAACGACAGCTATACTACGGGGAGGGAATGGGAGGACAATAGAGCGTTATGCTATTATGATATTGTAATGTTACAATATTCGTCACTCACACGGGCTAATGTGAGTGTTCTCCTGTAATGGTATCTTGATATCACCTTTGCCAAATAGTAAAAAAATGGTACACGGCACCAGATGTGGGGGTACGTTGCTATCTTGCAGTTTTTTCAGATAGATGGGTGGGTTTAACCGTATGGTCACCGGACTGTGGGACACTGCTACTGACAGTATGTAATGAGCTTTATTAAAAATACAAAATGAATGCACAGAATAGAATAAAACAAATGGTGAAGCTTAAAAATGAGAAGCAACTGTTGCTTCTGGTAAAACTAACAAAAAAACAACATAGGGAGTCGCTCAGTGGTAGGTGGTAGGTGGTCTCTTTCTCCGCGTCCGGATAGAGAGCTACAACGTCACCTCTGGCTCCTCTATGATGACTGCAACTGTCCCAAGTGATGAGCTACGCGTTTCGCCCTCAGGCTCGTTGAATGTGGAAGGGCAAGGTACTTGCTGTTTTATGAGCTAGTTGGCCAATGTCTGTCTTGCTTCAATCTATGTCTTCATCTTGAAGCGACGGAGCGCCGCCATCTTTGCTAATGCGCTCATCCTATAGTGAGTTGCGTGCGCATCTGTTGTAATGTCCCTGTGCGACGGGATCTTGATTAGGTGCGTGCGCATCCTTGGATAGATGGCGCACACGCCTTACGTAGTTGTTCTGACGGGCAATGGTGAGTTCAGATTTCTCCCACAGTCTTTTCGTGTGCATGTGTTGACAGGTTGCGCGCGCATCTGCGCATGTGACAGTCATAAGTAAAAAGTGCATCAGTCCTATGTGGTCTGTATTACATAGACCTTAGTGGTCATGGACATAGTAGAACTAATAAGAACCCATAAAAAGTGCTGTGGGGTATACATTCCATATGTATAAATGGAAATGCATTAAAACAAAATAGTGAGTTAATAATGAAAAGGGTATATACATGTAATTAATCTGAAAATTCAGTGTGTGTGTGTTAATATAAAGAATCAAGTGAAAAATTGATGTGTTAATAATTTTAATGTGATTTATATAATACATTGTGTAAAAATAGTTGATTATCATGTGATAAATATTACTCACATTTTTAATGGAAGGGATAGTGTATTTGTGACTAGGGTATAATGCTTAATTTCATAATTAGAAAAAATGTGATGTATGAAGCTAATCTTTTTGTCTTAATGTCCATGAATTAATAAAAATGAAAAAATGAATAAAAGATGAATATCCAGACGTATGCAATGTTCATATATACAGTATGTATATGTATACAGACAGTGTTGGCACCAGTTTCGCAGGTCTGTGGTGAGAAAAAAAGGAGAAAATTAGTGAATTCGATAAACCTGTGGGGATTCTGGTGTATATTTAATATTTCAATATTATGATTAGTAGCATAGTGATGTCTGAGTTAATAATCAAATCAGTGGGATGAAAAATAGTGCAGAAGATCACATGAAAGCCTCCAGGTCTATGTCTATGTTTAGACATCTGGGGGTCAGCGTCTTTAATTTGTAAATCCAATAAGTTTCTCATTGGCACAACTTTCTTAGCCTATCTCCGCCTCTCCAGTGATTATCTACTCTCTCTATACCTTTGTATGTCAGAGCTCCTGGGTTGCCTTCGTGAAACAGGCTAAAATGTTTAGAGACACTGTGTGTCATGATTTGCTTGCGTATATTGCTGTGTTCCTGTACGCGGACCCTCAAGGGTCTTGAGGTACGGCCCACGTACTGGAGTCCACATGGGCATGACAATAGATACACAATGTGATCCGTGCGACAGTTTAAAGTCTGTTTGATTTTAAACGTTTCTTTTGTTACATATGAAGTGAATTCTGTTCTTTCTCCCTTAGAAACCTGCTTGCATGCCTTGCATCCAAAGCATTCAAAGAAGCCTATCGGTGGAGGTAGCAAACTCTGGATCCTAGACTGGGACCGCTATGGGAACCAGGTTTGCACCCAGTTATACAAACATTTTTTTAGCTGATTGGGAGGAAACCAATATTTGGTCCACTCATCCTTTTGGCGCAAACCTGGTCTCCTGGCACAGATATATAGATGACGTACTATTGATATGGAAGGGAGGAGAGACTGGACTGAGAAATTTTATTGATTATATAAATGACAACAATGTTAATTTAGAGTTCACATCGGAACATAGCCAGGTGAACATAAACTTTCTTGATCTCACAATATATGTAGATAATTCAGAGATCAAGACCAAAACTTTTTTTAAACCGATGGATGACAATAATTTTTTAATCATCCAAGGAAAGGATGTCTGATCAATGTGACCTTGGATGTCTGATCAATGTGGAGTAACGGCAGCACGCACCCACGGAGGAAATTCCACTGAAGACCACACAAATGTGAGTTATTCCAATCTACTTACCTGAATTATCAATACTTGCCCAACCGATGTCTATGTCTGGTCACTAGCCAGTGAAGGTCCCACATCATTCCAGTGGGATCTTTTCCAACTATTCGGTACCTAGTGGAAGTGGTTTCATTTCAGGGTTGGAGTATTTTGGTCTGGATAATCTGGGACCTCCAGGGGACACTATACAAAGCGCTTATGCCCATGGGCTATGCAGCCAGAGGCCCATGTTTGAGCACCATACAGCTTTTGTGATCTTTAATAATTTTTTAATGACATCTAGCTGTCACCATCCCAAGTGGCTCAAGAACATACCGTATGGTCAATTCTGAAGAGTGAAAAGGAATTGCACAGACGATAGTGTATTCAGAGATCAAGCACACACATTTCAGGGGAGGTTTTTAGAGAGAGGTTATCAGCCAGAACTTATAAAATCAGCAGTGGATAAAACTAATGCACTACCACGCAGTAACCTGCTGACACTAAGAGCTAAAAATAAAGACACAGATTTTAAAACACCATTTATTTACCACCTACAACACAGATGCCGCGAAAATCCAACAAATTATTAAATGGCATTGGCATGTGGTACAGACAGATCCTATTCTTAAGGATCATATCCCCACTGTCCCGAGAGTGATTTTTAGAAAAACTCCATGCATCAAATCCACACTGGCCCCTAGCATCTTCAGAAAGGAAGAGGAGTCTAGGATGCAGAGTTGGCTACCTCCACCGATAGGCTTCTTTGGATGCTTTGGATGCAAGGCATGCAAGCAGGTTTCTAAGGGAGAAAGAACAGAATTCACTTTAAATGTAACAAAAGAAACGTTTAAAATCAAACAGACTTTAAACTGTCGCACGGATCACATTGTGTATCTATTGTCATGCCCATGTGGACTCCAGTACGTGGGCCGTACATAAAACACGGCAATATACGCAAGCAAATCATGACACACAGTGTCTCTAAACATTTTAGCCTGTTTCACGAAGGCAACCCAGGAGCTCTGACATACAAAGGTATAGCGAGAGTAGATAATCACTGGAGAGTCGGAGATAGGCTAAGAAAGTTGTGCCAACGAGAAACTTATTGGATTTACAAATTAAAGACGCTGACCCCCAGAGGTCTAAACATAGACATAGACCTGGGGGCTTTCATGTGATCTTCTGCACTATTTTTCATCCCACTGATTTGATTATTAACTCAGACATCACTATGCTACTAATCATAATATTGAAATATTAAATATACACCAGAATCCCCACAGGTTTATCGAATTCACTAATTTTCTCCTTTTTTTCTCACCACAGACCTGCGAAACTGGTGCCAACACTGTCTGTATACATATACATATACATGAACATTGCATACGTCTGGATATTCATCTTTTATTCATTATTTCATTTTTATTAACTCATGGACATTAAAACAAAAAGATTAGCTTGATACATCACATTTTTTTCTAATTATGCATTTAAGCATTATACCCTAGTCACAATACACTATCCCTTCCATTAAAAATGTGAGTAATATTTATCACATGATAATCAACTATTTTTACACAATTTATTATATAGATCACATTAAAATTATTAACACATGAATTTTTCACTTGATTCTTTATATTAACACACACACACTGAATTTTCAGATTAATTACAGGTACAGGCATACCCCGCTTTAAGGACACTCACTTTAAGTACACTCGCGAGTAAGTACATGTCGCCCAATAGGCAAACGGCAGCTCACGCATGCGCCTGTCAGCACGTCCTGAACAGCAATACCGGCTTCCTACCTGTACTGAAGCTGTGCACAAGCGGGGAGACTATAGAGCCTGTTACAAATGCCTTATTTACATCAGTTATGCACGTATATGACGATTGCAGTACAGTACATGCATAAATAAGTGGAAAAAAGGTAGTGCTTCACTTTAAGTACATTTTCGCTTTACATACATGCTCTGGTCCCATTGCGTACGTTAATGCGGAGTATGCCTGTATATACCCTTTTCATTATTAACTCACTATTCTGTTTTAATGCATTTCCATTTATATATATGAATATATACCCTACAGCACTTTTTATGGGTTCTTATTAGTTCTACTATGTCCATGACCACTAAGGTCTATGTAATACAGACCACATAGGACTGATGCACTTTTTACTTATGACTGTAACATGCGCAGATGCGCGCGCAACCTGTCAACACATGCGCACGAAAAGACTGTGGGAGAAATCTGAACTCACCATTGCCCGTCAGAACAACTACGTAAGGCGCGCGCACCATCTATCCAAGGATGCGCACGCACCTAATCAAGATTAGGACATTACAACAGATGCGCACACAACTCACTATACGATGAGCGCATTAGCAAAGATGGCGGCGCTCCGTCGCTTCAAGATGAAGAAATAGATTGAAGCAAGACAGAGATTGGCCAGCTAGCTCATAAAACAGCAAGAACCTGGCTCTTCCACATTCAACGAGCCTGAGGAAGCCCTGTATAGGGCGAAATGCGTAGCTCATCACTTTGGACAGTTGCAGTCATCATAGAGGAGCCAGAGGTGACTTTGTAGCTCTCTATCCGGAAGCGGAGAAAGAGACCACCTACCTCCTACCACTGAGCGACTCCCTATGTTGTTTTTTTTGTAAGTTTTACTAGAAGCAACAGTTGCTTCTCATTTTTAAGCTTCACCATTTGTTTTATTCTATTTTGTGCATTCATTTTGTATTTTTAATAAAGCTCATTACATACTGTCAGTAGCAGTGTCCCACAGTCTGGTGACCATACGGTTAAACCCACCCATCTATCTGAAAAAACTGCAAGATAGCAACGTACCCCCACATCTGGTGCCGTGTACCATTTTTTTTTACTATTTGGCAAAGGTGATATCAAGATACCATTACAGGAGAACACTCACATTAGCCCGTGTGAGTGACGAATATTGTAACATTACAATATCATAATAGCATAACGCTCTATTGTCCTCCCATTCCCTCCCCGTAGTATAGCTATCGTTTGCATGTCTATCGATTTAACTGCCTTTTCATTTTCATGAGAGGAAAACCACCGGTAAGGAGTCACCTACACGACGAGGAACACTCAAGATCCAGCGAAAGATAAAGACACGACAGAAGAAAAATCCCCATCCCAAAGAAGATCTGAGAGTAAAAGAAACCTTGATGTGATAGAACTTACATAAGGCCGTGTAAGTTATTTCTTCATTTTATTTCTTCACCTCCATACACACGAGTTTGTATGTTTCCCCCCCCACCCATTGAGTCCACCCCATAAGCTGATGTCTCAATAGAGGTGTTTTCATCACATTGATCATCAGCTAAAGAAGATACACCTTAATCCATCCTTCTGTGCTCCCCCATTTTTCTTGTGTTCCATTACCATCAAGGGTCCTGGATAGATCCTGCTGGGGTTTCGAGTCACACGAGGACATCTCAAGATAAATACGCAATATCCAAAGACTGTATTTTATCCTTCTTATTTTACACTCTATCTTTAAATATCCTATATATCACACAGAGATAGCGCCCGGGTACTTTTCCAAACAAACTTCTCTAGGGGCAAAAATAATTTTATTCCTGGGTGCCCTAGAACCTAAGTTTCCCACGCCAATTGAACCTGACCTTGACCGAGGAGTGATCAAAGCTCTCTTTCAGATAATGTATCCGCTATTGCGGTCTGCGGTTTGGATGGCTGCCAACCCGTTCCTGGAGGTCGGCCTCAAGGAATCCCCATTGAAATGAAGGGCTCCATTGACTTCCAATGGGGAACCGCCGCTCCTCCTCTCGGGCGCCACCTGCAGGTCTTCTATGATAATGGGCCCAAATCGCCGGAATCTCCATACGGTTACATGAGGCTGTAATGGCGACCTATGGAGAGACTGCAAAATGGAGCCTGCAAAGGCGGGAAAAGGGACAAAGGGCCATAAACACAAAATTAACATTAACCCTTTCCCTCCCGCCTGGATCCCAGTGTATGTGGTTGCTGCATACACTGCAAAGGTACAAACTCCAATAATTGTACCAATATACACATCTAGCAAATAAAACAGTTTGCCATGGGGCAGGGGAATAAAAATACATTAATTCCCTCTAAATGTGGGAATAGGATAACCAAGGGACATACCTTTTGGTTATGAAGCAGGGGAACATATGTATTATACGTACATTTCTGGTTAACCCCTCACTTCCCAGACGGTGGAAGGGGGTGCCTAATGGGGATGACCCCTTTATTACACACTTGGCACCCCTCCCCCATCACACCCGGCATTAATGTGTTGGTAAGTCCCGGTCTACCATGACAGTAATGCTTCTGCTACTTTCCAGAATTTAATCAATGATGTTCTCCGAGAGTTACTGGACCAATTCGTAGTTCCATACCTGGATAATATCCTAGTCTTCTCAGATAACATCTTGGATCACCAGAAACTTGTCCGGATTGTTCTAGGGTGTCTCTGCAATCACAAATTGTACATCAAATTAGAAAAATGCGCTTTTGAAAAGACCAGCATACAATTTCTCGGTTACGTCATCTCCCCTGAGGGTTTAAGTATGGACCCAGGCAAGATTCAAGCTGTGGTGGAATGGCCAATTCCTCGAAATGAGAAGGACATTCAGAGATTTGTGGGCTTTCCCAACTTCTATAGAAATTTTATTAAAAAAATCTCTGGCATTATTGTCCCAATCACTCAACTCACACGGAAAGAATTCCCCTTCAAATGGTCTCCTGAAGTGGATATGGCATTTGAATGGCTGAAATCATTTTTCACCTGTGCCCCTTTCCTCATTCTACCATTTGTCATGAAAGTGGATGCATCCGACTCCGCTGTTGGTGCCATTCTGTCACAAAGAATTGGACCCAAGATGCTCCTTCATCCATGCACTATCTATTCGTAACAAATGTCAACAGCTGAATGAAATGATAACATCGGAAACAAAGAACTTTTGTCTATAAAAGCCACATTCTCAGAGTGGAGACATTTAATTGAGGGGGTCAATCACCCGGTTACCGTCTTTACAGATCACAGGAAATTAGAATTTATTCGATCCGCAAAGAGACTGTATGCGCAACAAGCCAGGTGGGCTCTATTCTTCGCAAGATTTCAGTTCCACATTTCATACTGCCCGGCACCAAGAATGGTAAAGCTGACATCTTGTCACGGTTATTACCTAAACCTAGTTCAGATAAAGAGCAAGAAGAAACTATTCTTCCAAAGAAAATTTTTCTGGGCGTTACGTTTTCCGACGATCTCCCCACATGAATGAAGGGAGCCTACGCAATTGACTATTTACTTAATAAACCTAAACCGGAAGCTGAGCTATTTCTATGTGATAGTCTGTGGAACTGTAAGGGCCGCCTGTTCATCCCTAAGGAGGTTAAGTTAGAAGTGCTCCAATTAATTCGCATCGCCTGCCCTGCTGGTCACCCAGGTGTCCTCAAGACACAGGAACTGTTGTCCTGCTATTTTGGGTGGCCCAAATGAGCACAAGATGTTAAAGACTATGTCCTCTCCTGTGAGACCTATGCTAGGACAGGACCAAGACTCCTCCAGCATCCCCTATGGGTGTGCTGCAGCCTTTTCAGATTCCTACTCATCCTTAGGGGTCAATATGAATGGATTTTATTGTTGATCTACCCATATCAATTGGACATAATATCATTCTGGTAGTAGTGGATCAACTTACAAAAGTGGCTCACTTTATTGCAGCACAG
This sequence comes from Ascaphus truei, assembly GCA_036426205.1. Taxonomy (NCBI): domain Eukaryota; kingdom Metazoa; phylum Chordata; class Amphibia; order Anura; family Ascaphidae; genus Ascaphus; species Ascaphus truei. Next base: position 80,054 of record WSYH01001181.1, read on the forward strand.
AATCTCCCTTCCGCAGACCAGACAGCCAAGCTGATTGTGAAAGAGGTATTACAGCTTAATAGGGCTCCAGATGAGATCATATCTGATAGAGGGGTGCAATTCACTTAAAAGTTTTGGAGGACTTCCTGTTCCTCTCTAGGAATTTGTTTACATTTATCATCTGGCTATCATCCACAATCCAATTGCCAGACCAAAAGGACCAATGAGACATTGGAACAATACTTATGATGTTTTGTTTGCCATCTCCAGGATGACTGGATTGATTTTCTACCACCAGTTTAGTTTTTGAACAACTCACATCATTTATCGACACAGAAGAGACCCTTCCCCTCAAATGTTGGATTTCATACAACTTTTATTCCTCATTTTCCATCTTTTTTGTCCCATTCCGGCAGTTACAGAGACATTTGAGGTTCTGCGAGTTGTCCAGGAGACCCTTAAAGAGACACTTCCGGAGGCTCTGTCACAGGAGACATGGCAATTTACACCTTTTATACCAGGATCATATGATTTAGCAAAACAAGAGTTCAGCCTGTCCTGTGATGCCTGCCAGTGAGTAGGCAAGGCAGGTGATTGTGTGAAGTCAACCTTGAACCCACTACCAGTAATAGGGGATACCTTCCAGAGAGTAGCTATGGATATAGTGGGACCTCTCATGATCCCTAGTTGGTCTGGCAAGCGCTATATCCTCATGGTGGTGGATATTTCCACCAGGTACCCTGAGGCTGTTGCCCTAACCACCATTGACGCAAGGGCAGTAGCCAAAGCATTAATAGTCATTTTCACTAGAGTAGGATTCCCTAGTAAGATTGTTTGAGAAGGTACCCGGGCGCTATCTCTGTATGGCTTATCTGATGTGTGGAAGTATAAAAAGAGTGGTGTAATACTGCCTGTAAGTTGTTTTCAAGTGGTGTCCTCTTGTGACTCGGAACCCCAGCAGGATCTATCCAGGACCCTTATAGGTAATGAATACAAAAAGGATGGGGGAGCAAAAAGTGGCACCGGCAGTGTTATAGAACTTGTAATTGCTTTTAAGATGAAGAAGTTATATCCTGGGCAAGTGTGGTAGCTCAGGTGTCTAATGTCTAATTGGAAGGAAATCACACATGGGTATAGTGTGTTGGTGAGAAGGTGAAATAAATAAAGGATATATAACTTACACGGCCTTGTGTAAGCCCAGTCGCATCAGAGTTTCTTTGGGAGTCCCGTGTGCTTCTGATGTGGCTTTTTCTTGCGGGTGGGTCTCTTCTTGGTATATGGGCCGCTTACTTCGTGGTTCACAAGTGCGCTCCAGGTGGATTTCCTTTGATCAGTTCTTCCGTGCAGTGCTCAAACCTGCTTGCCGGAGCTATGCTCATAGACGGGGAAAGCAGGCAGAGACAAGGGAGATTCAAGCATCACAGCTTGTGAACATAAACATGTGTCTACTCCTCCCTCTGTGCGCCCAGGTACATTTTACAGCTAGGACCATCATCCGTTTTTCAAAGGGATGAGATGGTCAGCAGCTGTAAAATGTACCTGGGCGACAGAGGAGGAGTAGACACATGTATGTTCACAGCTGTGATGCTTGAATCTGTCCCGTGTCTCTGCCTGCTTCCCCCGTCAGAGCATAGCTCCTGGCAAGCAGAGTTGAGCAGCTGCACCGGAAGGAAGAAGAACTGATCAAAGGAAATCCACCTGGACGGCACTGTGAACCACGAAGTAGTAGACGTAGCGGCCATATACCAAGAAGAAGGAACCCACACGCAAGAAGAAGAAAAGCCACATCAGAAGCACCGGGACTCCCAAAGAAACTCTGATGCGATCTGGGCTACACAAGGCCGTGTAAGTATATATATATTATTATTTATTTCACCTTCTCACCAACACACATACCCATGTGTGATTATCCTTCCAATTAGACATTAGACCTGACGCACCACACTTGCCCAGGATATAACTTCTTCATCTTAAAAAGCAATTCAAGTTCTAATAACACTGCCTGTTTCCAACTATTGTGCTCCCCCATCCTTTTTGTATTCATTACCTAGTAAGGTTGTGACTGATCAAGGGATGCAACTCATGAGTGAATTGCCATAGGCAATCCTGACTCTTTTTTAGAGATTACATGGCAATCTACAGGCCTGCCAGGAGAGAAAGATCAGGCAGGGGCAGGAAGGACTTCTTAAGAGATCAAGAGATATGGGCTTATCGTGGTCAGGAAACGTGGAGGGAAGACCCAGGGCAATGCAGAGGAGACAATACAGATAATTAATCTCTCCCGCAAAACCCTTGACTGTAACCACATATGCGTCCTATCCAAGGGGTTATCCTTCTCTCCTACAAATAATATCGACATTTTCAAATGTATTAAAGACGTCAGTTTTTTCTCACATAAACTTTATTAAATAAGTTCTTCACTAGACGCCAAAATAATAGTTTGCGTGATACTCCATATGAGGATTTTGATCACATTGACTTTTCAGGCCTAAGAACCATGCAAGCTTAGTGGAGGAAAATGAGAGGACTCCAGGGTAAGGTCCATTTACAGACTTAAAAAGTCAATCAAAATGTACCCCCGAAAAGAAACTACTGGAGCTTGAATATCGATATGTTCTCTAAATGTGTTACAACAGACATTAAGAAACAGACTAAACAGGCAGGATACAACAATCTGAGCTTGCAAGAACGCAAAGCCCTTAAAGATCTCAAGAAAGGCCAACATATTATAATCAAACCATCATAATAAGGAGGGTAATACAGTAGTGATGGATAAAGAAGCCTATGCTATTGAATGTATCCGACTACTGGCTGATACTAAATTTTATGCCACCTTGAAATCAGACCCTACAAAATCTTTCAATAAAGAACTGAAAGACATATTTATGGAAGGTCTTAATAACAAAGTTACATTGAAAAAGGAGTTTGAGTTTATAATGATAGATAATTCCCAAATCACAACATTCTATCATCTCACCAGGGGACCAATTGTGTCAGGGATTAATAATGTAACATCTAATGCCAGTAAATATCTTGATGTATTGCGACCTGTTGTTAGTTCACTTCCCTCCTTTCTCAAAGACACCAAAGATGTGTTACTTAAATTGGAAGATGTAGTGGTTGAAAAAAAGACCTTGCTTGTAGGCCTGGATGTGGAGGGACTTTATACTAGTATTCCCCACACTCATGGAATGCATGCCTTCTCACATTTTTTAAGATAAAAAGATAACAGCTCTGAATTACATAATGGATTCATTATGAACTTGTTGAACTTTGTTCTAACGAAAAATGTATATCTGTTTGACCAGACATATATCATCAAATCCAGGGCACCCCAATGGGGACCTCCAGTGCTCCCACCTGTCATGATGGACACCAACACAACACATTTATATTTCTGGGTACTCGATAGAACAGAACAAGTTGCAAAATAAATTGTGATTTATTTCCTTAATAGACAAACACACGACATCTGCAGAATACACTTAAAACAACACTTACTGACGGCACATGCGCGACGGACTGGGAGATGGCTGCTTAAGCTGAGAGCTCCTCCGATCCCCAGCGCATTTATATAAATAAATACCAGAAAAACCCACCCAAACTCGGCGCAAAATATACCCTCAGCAGCATTGAAGCGGCGGCTATGCCCATAACTCGGGCCACGACAAAAAGCACGAAGAGAAAGTCCCTGGATTTGAGATCCTATTTCTGGCACACAGAGCAAGTAAAGGCCAGGGACGAGAGGGCCATGTCTGCAGGGGGGAGTTCTGACACAGATTCCACGCAGGGCAGAGGAGACCCAGAGGTGGATGCGGGGATGCAGCCCGTCCTAAGGAAGGACATGACTAAGTTCCTAACGGAAATAAAAGACTTTTCCCGTAGTGAAATAGATGGGCTGCGCAAGGACATACAGGGAATAGGAGAACGCACCCACGAATTGGAGCAGCAGATGGATGTCTCTATGGAGTGTCACCAGCACACGGGACAAGAATTAAATCACATAAAGCAAAGGCTGCTCGAGCTGGAAGAGAAGCAAGAGGACGGAGAAAACAGGGACAGAAGGAACAATCTCCGGCTGAGAGGCATACCTGAGGAGGTCACGGACATCGAGGACTTTGTGGAGAGGTGGGTGGAGTCCCTGCTGCCAGATAAGTCCCCTTCTGAGCTCCAACTGGACAGATGTCACCGTGCCTTGCGAGCGAAACCTCTTCCCAACAATCCCCCGCGTGATGTCATCCTGCGCATTCACTATTTTAAAATAAAAGAGGCGCTTAGTAAAATCACAAGGGCATCCCCCACCCTCCAATTCGAGGGAGTGAAGCTGGCTGTTTACCAGGACATCTCCCCCACTACTCTACACAGACGACAGGCACTACAGCCCCTTACAAAAATACTGAGAGAGAGGGGCATACGTTATAGGTGGGTTTTTCCCTTTGGACTCCTCATCATTAAGGATGGCAAAGCCCGCACCATAAGGCATCTTGAGGAGGGGGCAGCACTCCTGCAATCCTTAGGAGTTGGGGACAAGCTCCCGCAGCAATCAGACCAGCGCCCGATTGCAGAAACCTCCTGGACACGAGTGAGCAGGGCGGCCGAGAACAGGAAGACCAACAATAAAAACAAACCCTAAGGTCGGGAGGGGAGATTGGACTGGATATTACCCCCTAGTTATACCCCCGATGCTCCTAGAGGACACGTTGCCCCCTAGAAGTGACAGTTATTGGCTATAGAGACTAAGTTTCTTTTTCCAACCTGTTGCTGCAGTTTGAAGCAGCTTTCAAGTTATCCTCCTGTGTAATGAAAGATGGCGTTCCCCCGTTAGCAGCATAAGAAGCATCGTGTTACTGTCAGGGGATAATGGCCCCCAAGATGGCGCCTTCTGCAGCTACACTGAGGAGCCGGGGAAGAAGCGGGAGTTTCTCCCGGGGAAACATGGCGCCCCTGCAAATGGCGCGAACAGACTGCTGCCAGGCAAGTGGGAGGGAGGGGAGGAAGCAGGGGCGGAGTTTCAGGAGGAGCAGAGGAAGAGGGAGGCCCCACTCACCCGATCCGCATGCAGCAGGATCTGACGTCGGCCGGAACAGAGCACCCGGATATGACGTCATCGGCGCGCCCGGACATGACGTCATCGGCGCGCCACCCGGAAGGGAAGGGGAGAACTGCCGAGGACCCGAGGCAGAGGTACGCGCACTCCTCAGCCGAGGGTCCCGTCGGCCAGCGGGAGGTGGGTGCTGAGACAAGGGGAGGGGAGCCAGAGGAGAGGCTTGGCGACACACTGGGCAAGGCAGCCCCATATCACAGCAGGGGGAGACGGCAGAAGCTGCTGACACGCGGAGCATTAGGCTCCACAGATAGAGGGAGAGGAGGGAGAGGAGGGAGGGGGGGTGGATGGAGGTTGAGAAGGAGGGCAGATGAGGAGAGGGTAAGAGGGGGGAGAGAGGGCAAGGAGAGGGAACTGAGGGCAGAGAGTGGAAGGGGAATGGTAAAGAAAGCACAAAGGAGGAGTCAAAATTACAAAAGCAGGGAAAACAAAATTACAAATAACAACACAGGAAAGAGGATAGGCAGCTAAATGAGTTAAAACAGGGGTAGCACAACAGGTTCATTATCCCAATCAAGGGAGTGGAGGGGGGAGGGGGGGGGAAAGAAGATAAAGTTTCAAGTTGAAGTTGAAGTTTCGAAACAAGTTGGGTTTCCCAGGAAAGCTGGGTGGTAGAGTTACTTAATGGTATACTTTATGTGGGTATTTAGTGACACATCAGATAATGCTCCACAGCGCGGGGGGTAGGAGGTAGCTCCGCTCTCCTGGTAGAGGCATGGGCCTCAACCACACTGACCGGGATACATTGGGGTCAGGTGGGCAAGACCCGGGGATTGTGGACTGTCTCCAGAACTGGAGCCTTGCAGTGATGAACGGTGAGGTGGACGCAAGACCACGGGGTCCCCGGGCACATGAGCTCAAACCAGCAAGGGCTGGCATAAGCTCAGAACAGTTTATATTGTTGTCTATTGTGATGCTGTCTATACCACATGTTGTGTTGTCTCCCCTGTCTGTTTTTGTGCGTATCCCCCTCCCCCCTATCTCGACGCCCCACAAGGAACGACTGCAGGAGCATTCGGAGTCACGCTGTCTAAAGGAATCTCAGCCATCATCCGGCAAAATCACCCATATGAGGGCACAGAATAGGGTAAGCAGATCTATACACACACCAAAATGTCTGTAACTTGGTTATCCCAAAATGTGAAGGGCTTTAATAGTCCGCAGAAGCGGAGGGTTGCCTTTTCTGAATATAAGAAAAAGAAAATAGATGTTTTGTTCCTACAGGAAACACACTTCCGGGCCAGACATAACCCCAAATATTTAGATGCCCAATACCGACAGTTTTACTTAGCCTCAGCAAGAGAAAAAAGGAAGGGGGTGGCTATACTCCTACACAATAACTTCCCATTCAAAATAGAGAAGATTAAAAGGGATGTGGGAGGCAGGTACCTGATTCTGATAGGGACGACACAAAACAGTAAACTGACATTGGCCTCAATCTATGCCCCGTGCGAGAATGACCCGCAGTTCTTTAGATCCTTTTTCGCCATCCTAAGCAGGGTCGCAGAGGGCAGTATAGTACTCGCGGGGGACCTTAATAAACGGTTGGACCCAGATATGGACAGAACACAGACGAAACATAGGGACAGAGTGGAAGGGGTCACAGCTCTCCGACAGGGGATCAGAGGAAATCAGCTGGTGGATATTTGGAGGGAACAACACCCTGGGGAGCGGAGTTACACATTCTACTCAAACCCACACGACAGCTACAGCAGGATCGACTATTTTTTGGTGTCGGCTAGACTGGTCCCTCAGATCACCTACTCAGGGATACATGATATTTCATGGTCTGATCATGCACCGATTGAGCTGAGGTGCTCCCAGATTAAGCTGATCAGCCCGGGAGCAAACTGGAAACTAAATGAGTCTTTATTAAAGATCCCAGAGACCGCTCAACGAATTAAAGCCGAGATCTCACAATTCTTTAAAGCTAACTCCGGCAGTGTGGAATCTCATGTCACCTTGTGGGAGGCTCACAAGGCTACTATGCGAGGGGTCCTGATAAGCATAGCAGCGGGTAAGAAAAAAGTGAGGGAAGCCAAAACAAAATTATTACGGGAGAGGCTCCATGAGCTCTCTATACAACATATCCAATCCGGGAACGCAGATACATTGAAGGAGTTGAAGGACGTTAGAATAGAGCTTAACATCCTCCTCACTTCCCAGGCTGAGAAAGAACTGAGTTGGACAAAGAGGAATTTTTTTGAAAAATCGAACAAGCCAGATACCATGCTAGCGAGGAAAATTCGCAATAAACAACACAACTACACAATCCATGCGATTAAGACTAGAACGGGAGCGATAACAGCCAATCCCAAACACATAGTCGAGGAGTTTAGAGCATACTATGCAAAGCTATACGATGGCCAGAAGGTTCGGCATAACGCTAAAACAAATAAGGCTTTAGGCGAATTTATAGCCAAAGCAAACCTACCAAAACTGACAAGGTTGGAGCGGGAGTTCCTAGGTAAGGAGTTCACAGCGGAGGAACTAAAAGAGGTAGTTGTTAATCTTAAACCTGCTAAAGCTCCAGGCCCAGATGGATTCTCTAACCTGTATTATAAAAAATACATAGGAATCCTATCCCCGCACTTGCTGAGGATGTTCAACCATATTTTGACAGGGGGCTCCTTCTCAGACATGATGTTGCAAGCGTCCATCTCAGTGATCCATAAACAGGGCAAAGATCCCACCAATTGTCCAAGCTATCGGCCAATATCTTTAATTAACTCAGATATTAAAATTTACTCCAAATTACTGGCCAATAGATTGAGTTCGATTCTGCCTAGGCTGATTCACCCAGATCAGGTTGGCTTCATCGCAGGTAGGCAAGCGGCCGATAATACTAGAAGGATAATTGATACTATAGATTACATAAATGCCAACAAGATCCCGGGGATGATTGTAAGCTTAGACGCTGAAAAAGCCTTTGACAGAATCGACTGGCCATACCTGCATGCCACGCTTGCAGCATTTGGAATGGGGGAAACGGTAATACGGGCAATCAAAGCGCTGTACACAAATCCAACAGCGCGGGTAATCCATCAAGGGTACCCGTCAGACTCGCTGCACATTAAAAGTGGTACAAGACAGGGCTGCCCACTCTCGCCACTGTTGTTCGCCCTATGCATGGAACCACTTGCAAATCACATTCGCAGCAATAAAGACATCACGGGAATCCACATTCAGTCTCAGGAGTACAAAACCGCGTTATACGCCGATGATGTTATCCTGACACTGTCAAAGCCCCTAGTCTCCTTACCCAACCTCTTTGACCTCCTGGACAAATTCAACTTAGTTTCGGGGTTTAAAATCAACCAATCAAAATCAGAGGCGCTAAGCCTAAACCTCCCCAAAACTACCGAAAAACTAGTAGAGATTAACTTCAATCTGAATTGGCAACCCAAAATGATTAAATACCTGGGAGTTAATCTCACGAAGGAGGTCAAATCACTATATAAAGCAAATTATCCCAAACTCTTGCAATCTTTGAGAAGAGAGCTGAAGGAATGGGCGACATTCGGGATCTCATGGATTGGAAGAATTTATAGCGTGAAGATGAACCTTTTGCCCAGGCTCTTATACCTTTTCCAGACACTCCCCATACCCATAGATAGAGCGGAGATAAGTGACTTGCAGGCTCAGATCTTTAAATTCATTTGGCACAATAAGAAAGCTAGGATTCCAGCAAAAACACTGATTAAACCCAAAACAGCAGGCGGATTGGCGGTACCTTGCTTGTTCTCATATTACAAAGCGGCACAATTGAGCCAAATTATCCAATGGCATGCAGATCCTGAGCGCCGTAGATGGGTGAAACTGGAGAGCGAGCTGTGTGCCCCATTGGACATTCAGAATCTGATTTGGTACCCAAAATTTAGGTTAAAGAAAATCTCGAGACCGCTATCCTCAATAACTAACTCACTCTCGATTTGGGAAGATACTAAATTCAAATGCGCCTTAACTAAGAAGTACTCCTTGATGACACCACTATTCGGCAACCCAGATTTTGCTCCAGGGCTGGACGAGGGACACTTTATGGTTTGGAAGCAGAAGGGTTACGGGAGGTTGAGGGATCTGGAGGGCATGAGCACTATTCAAACATTCACGCAAATTCAGGCTGACAAAGGCATCCCCAACACAGAATTTTTTAGATACCTCCAGATCCGGGCATTTTACACCAAATACAAGAACCGTCCTAAAGTGACAAATTTTGATTCGCTCTGTGCACGAGGGCACAACATCTCGGGACTTACATCTAGGTTGTACAGAGAGGTAGTCGATCCTGGGACCGGCCCCAACACACGTCTTGACTACATGACCCACTGGGAGAGGGACTTAGGGGAGACTTTAGAGGACGAAGACTGGACAGACATACTCGAGGCGACAGCAAAAACATCGATTTGCACGACATTGAAGGAGAACTCATATAAGGTGTTAATGAGGTGGTATCTCACCCCAGTTAGATTATCAAAATTTGTCGCGGGTTACTCCCCCTTGTGCCCTAGACAATGTGGAGAGCCCGGAGACCTGCTGCACATGCTGTGGTCTTGCCCTCGACTGCGCCCAATATGGGAACAAATTCAGAATTGGCTGGAGAGGATCTTGGGCCTTGAAATTCCTCTAGACCCCTGGCTATTTCTCCTGAATCGGCCACTAGAGGGCCTGTCAAGAGCGGGGAACAAATTGATCGCTCATTTTGCGACGGCGGTGAGGTGTGAGACAGCAGCATTGTGGAAGCAAAATACAACTCCATCGTTAGAAAAGATACGGAATAGAATTTGGTTTGTTTGCCAGATGGAAAAGTTGACTAGTTTGGTCAACGACACTGGCGCAAATTTCCAAAAAGTCTGGTTCCCCTGGTTGGTACAGACTGACATCATAGGGGTGAGCAATGCCACCATTTGGCTGTAATAATGGAAGGTGAGTTCTCCTTCGACGTGTTCCGGACGGTAATAGGGGGAGTACGAGCCCCAGACACAGACCAGAGAGGGGACGTGGCAAGAACAGCCCAACACTGGGTTGCACGGCGTGAGCCGAGAGTTCCGAGGAGTTACAAGAAGATGTGGAATACGGGTCAACACCCCCTCCCCACCCCCCCCCCCCCCCCCCCCCCCCCCCCCCTCGCCTTCCCCCCTCCCCCCCCCCCCCCATTTCCCACATGTGTCTTCCCCGATGTGGCGCAACCCTTTCCCCCCTGAGTCAACGTGTTATGTGTAAGAGAATCAGCAAGTTATGTGGCAACCTCAGCTAATATTGGCCAAAAAATGTATTTACACCGCTGTATGCTTGGAAAACAATGAAAATAAAAAGTTGAAAAAAAAAAAGAAGAGGAGAACAACAAGCCTGCTGTTATGACTGTGTCCCATGTTCAGAGGGAGAGATTTCTAACACATCTGGTACACATGTTTTATTACAGAACATTAGGAAATTGCAAACAGAATGATATAAATAATGTGGAGAATGTGCCAGGGTCAGTGTTTGGATTCCCGTGGCTTCCCGGGCAGGGATAATTCTTTGTGGGGGTCCCATTCAGCAGAACAGAACTCCCTCAGGCAGCCAAAGCTTTAACTGTCCTCAGAGCCGCTGTGTTTTGCTTTTCTTCCCGTGGCTCCAGGGACAGTAATTCTGGCTACACCTATAGGGCTTTAAACTGTGTACACACTGGGCAGTAGGAGATAAGGAGAATAGCCATCTATTAATACTTGTATATAGTAACGCAGCAACTCTGTAGCTCATTGGCAACTTGAAGTCTTCAATGTGTCTCTTCCTGCAATATTGTAAATATCACACAGAAAGATTGTTTATTTTTCATCCTACTCTATTTGGACATTTACAGTGGCAACAGCCTTTATTCTAACTCGGCTAGCTCCGCGAATTTCAGATTATCCCGGTTATGTGCCCCCCCCCCCCATTTCCCACATGTGTCTTCCCCGATGTGGCGCAACCCTTTCCCCCCTGAGTCAACGTGTTATGTGTAAGAGAATCAGCAAGTTATGTGGCAACCTCAGCTAATATTGGCCAAAAAATGTATTTACACCGCTGTATGCTTGGAAAACGATGAAAATAAAAAGTTGGAAAAAAAAAACAACACTTACTGGGATAAGGGAACGAAATAAATTGTCCTTTGCATGCAAGCGCAAGAATTGCAGTCTTGTTTTAAATGCCCCGTGGCCAGATCGCAAGTTGCCGATCTAATATCTCAGCCACCTCAAAGAATTTCGTAGAGATTCATTAGAATTCGTTCCAGAGTCACCGGGGCTAACGAATTCCGAAGTTTGGGGCAAATCCTTGGTTGCGTTGTTATTAACCCCTTCTCTCCGGGACCGGTTGCCGCTATGCTGGAACAAAGTCTTGCGTATTCACATAATGGATCAAGAATCACGAACACCACGGGGACAGCTCAGTGGGCATAGTTGTAGACCATTCTTGCCTACCTTTAACATGAGCGCCCAGTCCCCATCCTAAGAAGATTTAACCCACCAATAGCCGCGTTGCCCGCAGTTTGCAAAACCGGGCAAAAAGACTTCCCGTTTTGCAAAGCTCATGTGTCAGCTTGACACCTGGGCAACTTAGCATAACTGGTGTACACCCTCTTTCTGATGGCTTCTTAGGAATCCGGCCATGTAAACATTAGGGTGCTCTGTGGTCTTTCATTACTGACAATTCTTTAGACTGAGGGGCGCCTGGTCAGCATAATCCCTTTGAAGTGTCAGGAATAAACTACCCGCAGCTCATCCACCCCCGACCTATTTAAAGGTCAAAGGAATTTTTCCTGGGCTTATTGGACAAGTCCTGCCCGTACAGTTAAACACACATTTTATACACTTTATTAAAACATTATGTTCTTGGTGTATTTGCACTGTAATTTTTCCATGTAAAGGTATGTTGTGTTTTATTACATATGCACTCCAAAAACCAGGATGCTGGGTGCTTCCGTTCTCGAGTTAGCCTTTCTAATTGAAATGCCGGCTTCGGGGACTCAAGTTTACCGAATTCTCACCTCAATTGACACAGTTCCCACGTCAATTGACCGGCCGCCTTTCAAGTCAGAAAGCTAACCAAGTAACGGATACATTCTATCGGTAAAACTAACTGCAAACCACTTATCCAATTGACTTGTGGTTACAGGTCAAACCAATAGTAAATGGATACCCATGCTTTACATAGACGGCTTTAACCGCAGCCACGCGTATTCAATCAGAGCTTGCTGTGGTGCTCACTACTCCCATCTTGTGTCTCCACAAAATATAGCAGGCAATGCATTTTTCTTTTAACACAGCAGGCAGGGAATGGCTTGCAAAAGGGGGTAAAAACGACTGGGACAGGGCAAACACAGTAATGCATGGCAAATAAGTTTAACCCCTTCATTCCCAATGTGAGGGGAGGATGACCAGCCGGATACAACACCTTTATTCAGGCCTCATCACCTCAATCCTCGCCACACCACCTATGCCAATTTATATATGGGCTGGTGGGAGGAAACTGTGGTTTTCAGTGCCGCCCTGGAAATCTTTACGGATCACATAGAATTATGGGCCCGCAATATTGATGACATGATACTATTATGGAAAGGTTTAGAGAAACTCCTAAATGAGTTTATAGAGAGGTTGAATAAAAATAATCACAACCTAAAATTAACATACAAATTCAACGATGAGAGAATTCACTTCCTTGATCTTACAATTAGTAAACAAGTGGACGGCACACTAGCTACAACTATCTACTGTAAGATCACCTCAACCAATAGTCTCTTAAGGGCGGATAGCCATCATCGGCATCACATGATAACAAGCATACCTACCAATCAATTCCTGAGGTTGCGACGGAATTGTTCCAGCCTTACGGAATAACCATGCAGGCGAGAGACATGAGTCAAATGTTTCAGGAAAGAGGACAAGGCAAAGGGTCTATTAAGAGGGTGTATACAAGAGATAGGACTACCCCATGGATTAACATCTGATCAGTGGACAGAGACCAACTAAAAATTATGATAACCATGTCATAAGATATATTGGTACATTTAACAACCAATGGAATGCTATTAAGCATATCTTCCAGAAACATTGGTACCTACTAATGGAGGAACAGGACCTACAACAGGTCTTAAAATCAACACCCACAAGGACATGTAGATGAGCAAAAAATCTAAAAGACAGACTTGTACGTAGTCACTACCAGGCCGGTCAACCGAGGACATGGCTTGGTGATAGGATACCGATGGGATCATTCCCATTTGGCCGGTGCAAGGCCTGTACTTATATGAAGGTAAAAAAGGACTTCATAGACTACAAAACATCTCACATCTACCAGATTAACAATTACATCAACTGCCTAACTGCAGGAGTGATATATCTCATTACCTGCAAGTGTGGCATGAGATATGTGGGAAAAACACACAGACCAATAAAGGTATGGGTTCTAGAACACATTGGGTCTAATTTGAATTGTAAGAACACCGCAGTGGCAAGGCACTTCACAGGTATGCACCATGGGGATACATCAACATTAGAGTTTTGTGGTATTGAACATGTGCAGTGGGGACCAAGAAAGGGTGATTAGGACCGCAAATGGTTGCAGAAAGAGTGCAAATGCATATATATACGTTACAGACCCTGCATCCGGTGGCCTAATGAAGGCTTTATATATTCATTCTGTCTATAATAAGTAGTTTCTCCTTTTATTATAATATATATAAATATATATATATTATATTATATATAAATATAATCAAAAATAAATAGATGATACCGTTCTGTGGCTAACGAAATGCTTTTATTTGTGCGAGCTTTCGAGATAAACTATCTCTTCTTCCGTTTGTAACATCGCCGGAACAAGAAATCATGTATCTCGAAGCTCGCACAAATAAAAGCATTTCGTTAGCCACAGAACGTATCATCTATTTATTTTTTGATTATTGAACTCGGCTAACACGGTCACTGATACCTCTACATGTATATATATATATATATATATATATATATGCAATACAACTGTATGCTCATCTGCATGTCTTAGGCAGGTCTGAACCCCGCCTTTCCCCATCATCACCCAGCATACAGCACTTCCACTGCAGCAGGGATTCTGAAATGACATCATAGCACACAGTGTCACTTTTTTGCCTCAATAACCATTTTTACATGGTTCCCTATAGGCTTAAGCTGCTGCATGGTCACAGCTTTGAGCACAGCCAGGGTTAAGGTGCATACCCAAAAACCACCCACAGAAAGCTGTTTTGACCTTGATGGGTCTCATCAGTGTGGGGTTGATTTTAACTGGGTATGCATGAGAGGCTATGATAGCCTATACCATAATACTGAGTTAAGTTATGGTGAGTAACAAAAGTGACAAAAACCCTCCACAGGAAAGCAAATATGCAAATACAACTGTATGCTCATCTGCATGTCTTAGCAGGGTCTGCAACCCCGCCTTTCCCCTCATACAGCAACTTCCACTGCGCAAGGGATTCGTGGAAATGACATGCAAATGAGCACACAGTGTCAGTTTTTGCCTCAAAAACCATTTTTAACATGGTTCCCTATAGGCTTAAGCTTGCTGCATGGTCACAGCTACAGCTTGACACAGCCAGGGTTAAGGTGCATACCAAAAAACCACCCACAGACAGCTGTTTCGAACCTTGAGGTCCCATCAGTGTGGGGTTTGATTTAACTGGGTATGCATGAAGGCTATGGGAATAGGCTAACCATAATACTAGTATTAAGTTATTCATGTCATTTCCCCCAGAATCCCTTGCTGCAGTGGAAGTGCTGTATGCTGGGTGATGATGGGGAAAGGCGGGTTGCGACCTGCCTAAGACATGCAGATGAGCATACAGTTGTATTTGCATATTGCTTTCCTGTGGAGGGTTTTTGTCACTTTTTTCCTCACCATAATTAACTCAGTATTATGGTGTGTAATTATATATTATATATATATATATATTAATATATATAATATATATATATATACATAATACATACATACATATATAATATATATGTATATATTCTAGAAGCAAGAAATCAAAGTAATACAAGAACAAAAATAATATAGGTATATAAATCGTCTTGTCTTCTCCTTATACTCTCTTCTCTCTACTTACTCGGATCGCTTCTTCTTGCCGCAGGCGATCTGTGTCTCCTCTTGACCCTGCCCACGCTTGACCCACTGCAGTACCATCCTATTCTGGCTTCAGTAGCAAAGGTCTGTGGCAAGCATTGGCCCTCTAGCTCGTTTGAGAGGTGGTGTCCGGCCCCGGACCACGAAACACCCTACCTTCGGGCTAAGGGGGGAAGGCATTCTACAGACCAGCCCTTCGGGGCTGGGGTGCACCACGCACAACCTCAAAAGAGGGGAGATGATGCAACTCTCCTTGCGGGACCTGGGCCGAAGGGAGGAAGAGACGGCTGTCCTGAATCCTAACGGAGG
This sequence comes from Ascaphus truei, assembly GCA_036426205.1. Taxonomy (NCBI): domain Eukaryota; kingdom Metazoa; phylum Chordata; class Amphibia; order Anura; family Ascaphidae; genus Ascaphus; species Ascaphus truei. The sequence continues at coordinate 95,565 of WSYH01001181.1, forward strand.
GGCATCAATGTCCCTGGAGACCTAGGCTTTCGGGCTGAAACCTTCAGGGAAACTGTGCACTGAGGGCGGGTTTTGACTTCGGTTGGACAGTCCAAGGGCAAGCTCCCTATCCACCTGAAGTGGATGGGATCCGATGAGCGGAGGGTGCCACTCTCTTCGGAGGAAAGAAAAAAAATATATATTATTATATATATAGATAGTATGCGGGGTAGGTGTGATGGGGGATAATATAATATCATATATATATATGTGGGTGTGAAAAAAGAAAGTTATATGCCCCTCTTTGAATTCTATGGTTTTATATATCAGGACATAATAACAATCATCTGTTCCTTAGCAGGTCTTAAAATTAGGTAAATACAACCTCAGATGAACAACAACACATGACATATTACACCGTGTCATGATTTATTTAACAAAAATAAAGCCAAAATGGAGAAGCCATGTGTGAAAAACTAAGTACATCTTACGATTCAATAGCTTGTAGAACCACCTTTAGCAGCAATAACTTGAAGTAATCGTTTTCTGTATGACTTTATCAGTCTCTCACAACATTGTGGAGGAAATTTGTCCCACTCTTCTTTACAACGTTGCTTCAGTTCATTGAGGTTTGTGGGCATTTGTTTATGCACAGCTCTCTTAAGGTTCAGCCACAGCATTTCAATCGGGTTGAGGTCTGGACTTTGACTGGGCCATTGCATCACCTTGATTCTTTTCTTTTTCAGCCATTATGTTGTAGATTTGCTGGTGTGCTTGGGATCATTGTCCTGTTGCATGACCCAATTTCGGCCAAGCTTTAGCTGTCAGACAGATGGCCTCACATTTGACTTTAGAATACTTTGGTATACAGAGGAGTTCATGGTTGACTCAATGACTGCAAGTTTCCCAGGTCCTGTGGCTGCAAAACAAGCCCAAATCATCTCCCTCCACCACGTGCTTGACAGTTGGTATGAGGTGTTTGTGCTGATATGCTGTGTTTGATTTTCGCCAAACGTGGCGCTGTACATTATGGCCAAACATCTCCAGTTTGGTCTCGTCTGTCCAAAGGACATTGTTCCAGAAGTCTTGTGGTTTGTTCAGATGCAACTTTGCAAACCTAAGCCGTGCTGCCATGTTCTTTTTAGAGAGAAGAGGCTTTCTCCTGGCAAGCCTTCCAAACAAACCATACTTGTTCAGTCTTTTTCTTATTGTAATGTCATGAACTTTAACATTTAACATGCTAACTGAGGCCTGCAGATTTTGAGATGTAACTCTTGGGTATTTGCAATTTCTCTGAGCATTGCACAGTTTGACCTTGGGGCGAATTTGCTGGGACGTCCACTCCTGGGAAGATTGGCAACTATCTTGAATGTTTTCCACTTTTGACTAATCTTTCTCTTTGTACAATGATGGACATTAAATTATTTGGAAATGGTCTTATAAACCTTTCCAAATTGATGGGCAGGAACAATTGCTTCTCTAAGATCATTGCTGATGTCTTTCCTCCTTGGCATTGTGTTAACACACACCTGAATGCTCCAGACCAGCAAACTGCTAAAACTTCGGCTTTTATAGAAGTGGTCACACTTGCTGATGATAAATTAATCAAGGGCATTTGATTAACAGCACCTGTCTGCTACATAGCATCTTAATTCCTATGGGAGCAGTAAGGGTGTACTTAGTTTTTCACACATAGCTTCTCCATTTTGGCTTTATTTTTGTTAAATAAATCATGAAACGGTGTAATATGTAATGTGTTGTTGTTCATCTGAGGTTATATTTACCTAATTTTTAGACCTGCTAAGGAACAGATGATTGTTATTATGTCCTGATATGTAAAACCATGGAATTCAAAGAGGGTGTACTTTCTTTTTCACATGACTGACTGTATATATATAATATATTTAAAAGTCTCACTGTGACAGAGTGAAGTCAACTCCTATCAGTTACGCCTGGGAGACATATGTCTGAGTGCTTCATCCAGCACTCATAAGGGTTTACTCAGGTGGAAGTTAGGAAATCAGAACTCTTTAGCTGACACCTGAGAGCCAGCAAGGTAGATAAAGGATCATGTGACTGGCAGTAGCTGCCAGAGAGAGAGAGAGAGAGAAGCACACTGCTGCGTGAGCCCTTAGCCAGAGGGATTTCACCAAAGACTACTTCAACTAAAGTAAGGATTATTCATTTGTTTACTGACTGCTTAAAGTACCCTTATGGTTTGGTTCTGGTTTAGCCAGCCAGCCTGCTAGATAGGTCTGCTGTGTTATTAGTCAGTTTTTCTCCCAAAGTGGAGCAGGATTTATTTTGTTAAAGGGACAGTGTACCCGCATGTTATGTTACTGTGGAGAAATAAAGCCACTGAACATTTTTATTTATCCTGAAACTATACGTGTGGACTGTTCCCTGACCTCGGCTACAGGCCGTCCTGCCACACTCACCAATAAACATATATATATATATATGTTTATTGGTGAGACTTTTAAAGGTTAGATTTTATGACCGGAGGGACCACCACCCAACTACCGTCCACCTTGGAGTTGATGATGGGGGCGGAACTCCGTCACGAGGGCCGGACATTTCAAACAGCAAGGACACGTTTAGACAGTCCCCCCCTGATGCTCTAAGTGTGAGACAGCAGCTGATGAACATCTCTGATTGGCAGGTGACAGGACTAAAAGCTATTAAATACTCTCCCTGACTTTGACCATCCGCATTCTGAACCTGACAAAGACTGAGACCAGTCGAAACGCATTGTTCACCATTGGGACCCTAAGCAGCCACCGTAGAGAGACCAAACAGCTGACGTCACAGCCCGGCACTCGAACGCGTGGGCAGTGGATTTCACCTGGAGTGGCGCTGAAACGGACCTCTCTGCTGCTGCTAGGGTCCTTGTTGCTGTAAGTGAAGACTTTTTCATTTTGTTATTTGTGATAAAGCATTTTCCATTTTATACACCTGCTCCAATATCATTCTTTGAGGGGATTTCACCCACCACCCTGGGACTGCTGAGGGCAGACAACATCCTGGCTGAATGAGATCTTGCATCATCACAGACTGAACAGGATATGTCTGAGTACCAGCACTCACACAGGGCCGTGAGGTGAAATGTATTTATTTATTTGTATATACCCTATCACATCACCAGGTGCAGGTGTTAGTACATGAATCGGGTCAATTAACCCCTTACAGTGCTGGCACTGAGCACATGTTTATATCACACCAAACTGATACTGGCTGTCTCTTTGTGTATTTACACTGAGGGGGAGTCAAAGCAGATACGGAGTGTGCAGTATCCAGACATAATCAGCAGGATACTTCTGAGTACAAGCACTCACATAGGGCCGTGTGAGTGGAATCTTATTTATTTGTAGTGTATTTCCCCCATTATATTCTGTCAAGGGGAAGTGCAGGTTTGAGCATTAAGGTCAACCTGATCCCTCTTCCCTGCACACCCCACATCTCCCACATGGACTGACTTTTCGCTGTATATGTGTATATCTATACCGAGGAGGAGATTACCTTACCAGATGTAAGAACACCGAAGCTGAAGACGACCGTGTGGGCTCTACCTTAGAAGATCTCAAGACACCATTATACAACAGCGCTCACACAAGGCCGTGTGAGTGAGATCTATATTGTGTATATAGTATGTCTCACATTAATCCCAGGAAAGTTTTTTACTTTAAGTGCAAACCTCTTGTTATGTGTTGAACTATACTATGATGTATATTAAATAATACTAATATTCAATACATGCAATACATGCAATATTTTTTATTTTTTCCATAAACAGCAGAAATCTATGCCCTAAAAAATAAACTTTGTTGCATATATGGCGTGAAATAAAGATTATAGGGAAAATAGAAGGTATGTTTTCAGAAGTAAAACAATATTAGATCATGGAAATGATTGTACCATCAACGCGCAAAAAATTAAACAATATACTTGTTATATGCAAAGACAAACTATGTTTAGTACTGTAATCTTATTTAACTAGTGGGCAGTGTGTAACAAAAGTAGAGCCAAACACTTTATAGTTACTTTATTAAAGTAGCTGTGCAAGCTGCCATTTTTGTTTTTTTTTAACTATATTTTTCCCTTTAGTATGTGCATCAATACATTCCTCACAATGATAAGTAATTAGCTATGTTGTTTATTGATCTGTTCTCCTGTGATCGATCTGCAAAGATTTGGCTCAGGGGTTCACTAAATGGCTGTCCATGCAGTAGATGAGGACCAAAGATGCAAAGTTCTCTGGGGAAGAACATGTTGGTGCATGGCTAAACAGAGGGCAGGGCTCACAAACAGTTGTGCCAGAGCCTGTTTCAGAAGAGGAAGGGGATGTGACATTGTAAATGGTTGCTATAGAAACAAAAATGCTTGTTTCAGTATAATACATTAAAAATGTCATTCAGAGTTGTTGTTTTTTTTAAATGCTACATGTTTTTTCAATAATACAGAACTGATTTATTTTAAAAAAACACATATGCAGGATATTTTTTGGTCTGCAGCTTTAAAATCTATCTGCTAAAAAACTCACTCAAAGTGAGTTCAAAAAAGGTACTTAATTTATCAAAGAAAATCACACTCACTGGGAGTAATGAGATTTAATTTCTGTTTCAGTTATTTTTGCCACAGTTTTTCAGCCAGAACACTTTCATAAATAGACCTCAATATGTATTTACAAAGAAAAATAAAATCTCTACAAGTTTTTAATAATAGATATTGTAGTACCGTAGTTCCTATTCATAGATAAAAATGTTGATCTCAGATAAGAGCTAGTATAGGAACACATTTTAAAAAAACACTTGCTAATTCCTTAAACTAAGAGATGGGTTGGCATTGTTTGAAGTAATTTACTTACATTATTACATGACATTATAGAGCAAAAGGGACTTTTAAATAAATAATGTGTCTTCATTCACACAGGCAATTAAAGCTGAAAAGACAATGTATTGGACAAGTGACAATGGGAAAAAAGTATATAAGTACAAAAGTTTTGGCTATGTTTTAAGACATACTTGGATAGGATTAATTAATACATTCCCATTTAGTAAAATGCCTCATGCAGCATCTGAACTTGAATAATTACATTAGTGGAGACCAAGATTATTTATCAAAGTCTCTTGGCTGCAAAACGGGAGCAACATATTTGCACGAGTTTTGCATTGGTCATGCTACACTTTTTAAAACGTAAAATCTAGTGTCTAAAGTGTCTTTATATTATTACTTATTTAATATGATTATGATACTGTAAATAATGTCTCCTGGCTGCAAAACTGGGGCAAAACATTTCAAAAGATTTGCAAATGAAAAATAATATTCTGCTGTTCTTTGCACTGGTATCACCCAAGCTTTGCATCTTAGAGTCTTTGTTAAATAGACCCATCAATGGTAATTTATATTATTGCATTAGGTGTCCATTTCAAGTATTTTCTAAAACATATATTTCTGATAATGTAATTCCTCAAGTTAATAACTCTTGTCAGAGAGCTAATTATGTGTAACAAGTATATCCCCTGTGAAACTCTACAGGTCTGATTAAAGTTCTAACTTTCAGAAAATAAAGTATAATATTAAACTACATGCAAATACTGTATAATTTACATTAGACCAAAATAAGCACTAAATAGAGAAGAAGTAAAACTCGTAGATCAGAAACTTGAAATAATAAGACATACAGAGCTTTAAAAAAAATGATTGGAAAATATAAAACTGTTGCCTAGTTAATGTATAAAATATAATCTTTGATGTGCACTCTTTGACCAGAAGAAGGGATACAAGTGTCTCTTAAACAACAGCTAATATATAATTTTTGACAAACAGTTTTAAACTGAAATGGCCATTGCTCTTAAAACATTCAACTGCAAAGTGACCCTGCAGAGAGAATGCCTTTTAGAGGATTAAAGTGTATAGGTATCACCCTGAAGGTGGTTTTCTAATTGAAAGTTCTTTGTTTGTTGTCGCTGCCCCCTGCTTGTCTGATACGTGAACACAGCATGGTCTCTCTATACTTCATGTCAAGATCGTTAGAATAGCTGAAGGTTTGCAGCAGGCAAAGTGTTGAACATCCAAACCTCCATCTCCATTCTACAGTATTTCTTACAGGGAAAAAACGAACTCTTATTTTGAAGCTCTGTGCACACAGTGCAATAATAATAAGAGGATTTAGAGTTAGATTACTTTCAAGTCATTTTAAACCACTGCAAGCAGTCAGTTATCCATGCGCAGATAGCGTAACAACCCGTATTCTTATCAAAGGACATAAAGAACCGCAATTGCATTATCTTATTTGTCGTAATGTATTGCAATTTTAAGAAAGACATCACAATGGAGTAGGAAGCAGCACATATGGTTCATTTAAGACACATTTTAACAATAATAACACTGACCACATACTGTACACTATAAAAAGCCTACATGGGAATTACTATACATATACTATGCATATACTATGCTACAATCTCGCTCTTCTTTTAAGATTAGACAACCCAATGTTAACTGTAAATACACACATACCGTAAATGTCATAGGTCAAAACTGCCTCTTCAATTTATTCATACAAACCAAGGTACAAAAATAATAAAAAAAAAAAAGATTTGAAAAAAAAAATGCAATCGTGAAATTATAAATTATTCTAGTGATTAACACTCAAATTAAATACTTCAGAAATCTCACAATGATACTGAAGAGTTATTTTTAACTACTGTATCACACGTGAAGCAATGAATATTCTTATGAAAGTCCACATATAATACATTCATGTATTAATAATTTTATAATAAATCAGAGCAAATTGTTTTATTTAATTAGATTAAATCAAAGTTATTTCTAACATTCAACAACATAATAAATACTGGCTCATCATTTGGTCGGGAGAATTGCAAAGCATGTCTGCAAGAGGGTGGAAGACTTGTAGGGTGGGATTGTTATCGTTATAAGCAACATCCTCTTACTGGTAGGACTGTGCAACTCAACTGTTGTTATAGCTCTCAGTAGAGTAGTCTGACTGCACTCACTGCAGTGCACTTCAAAACTGCCTTAAGATATTTCAAGCAGAAACCTATGCTAAAATTATGCACCAAACGTTCCATCAATCGCTTTAGTTAATCAAGGACATGGTAATGAAGTACAATTTCTAGAGGAAAAAAGAAATATATATATGTTAAGAGAAAAAAATGATATTGTCAGCAATCCCGTGCTTTTTTCTGCACTCGTTCTTGTAGCAGAACAATGTTAATATACATGGCTCTTGTAATTTTACAGCGGAGAGGAAACAGATCACCTGAATCAATAAATACATTTACAAAAGCCCTAAAGGAAGAGAGAAACAGCAGGGAAATAAGAGCACAGGGAAAAAATGTTAGGAAAATCTTAAAGGCTCTTGTAAGGCCTCAATTCATACGCTAGGGGGAGCCTTTAGCCTACAATTGCAAATAATCTGTAACAATCTACATCAATATGCTACAGCAGACAGTGATAATGTACAATCAATTGAATCTATTGCATGGCTTCTAAACCAATATCAAATATTCTCTTGAGAGAAAAGTTTAAGAAACTAGATTTTACATCATATAACGTGTAAAAAGCGTAGCATTACTTTCAGAATATAAAAGGAATGATTATATCCTATTTTCCATCATTACTGGCGCTGGTTCTGTAGATTAATATCATAACCATTCCTTGAGGATCAAACACTGTACCAGACTGTTTTAATTAAACTTCCCTGTGGCAATACCTGTTCTAATAATATCCATTATCTGTTGTGCTGATATCCAACGACTCAAATCTGATCACAGCTTCTCCAACGCTCAAGCATTTCCAAAATAAACGGTATCTGTCACACTGCTTCCTTCCAATAATGCGTTACAAATAAAAAGAGTGTATCCATGAAGCGACTGAGTTATTATGCTGCTAAACCATGATGTCCCTTGCATTGATCCACGAGTCCTTTCTCAGAGCTGCTTGCATCCCAGGCTTTGACGTGATGAAGAAGGTACATTGAAGCTCATACAGCCCTCTGCCCAACACACGCATACACTGAAGCTGGGAAGACAATTTGCCATTTTGCAATATATTATCATTTTTCCAATGACACTAAGAATAAAAAATATATATTCCCGAGTGATATCTCTTGAATTGCAACATCTTTAAAATATTACAAATATATGGCCAAAACTAATTAGACAGGCTATTTACTCCCTTCATAATTATTATTTGGTATGGGTGACTTATAATACAAAAGAACTTGAAACAAATTCAATGCACACGTGATGATGTGTGTTTGACTTGATTTGAATATAATTTACAGTGTGAAATGCTGATAGCAGTATAAATGGTAAGAAGTATTTATATTATTTGCAATATTACTGAGCGCATTTTTATTCAAGTGAGGACAGACTTTGTGGTGAAAACAACGCCTACTGATAAGCTTTAGTTAAACACATCCATTTGTTTTAGCCCGCCGTGATTTTTAGTGTGTGAAACCTAACAAGTCCCACTCATGAGTCACCAGGCAACTCATCAATTGCTTGCTGGGTTAGATGACATATACATGTACATTGATCCATGAATGAGACAGTTCACCTTTCCATTTCCTTTCCACGTCTTCCACGTCTTCCACATCCTCACTCTTTTTGTCTAGTGCAATTGTGTGTGAAGTACTAACTTGAATAACAATATTTAAAATATTATAATTCTAATTGTGCACATTTAGCGCTCGTTGACATGCTGTGCATCAAATCAATGCAAGGCATCGAGGGCAATGCAATCAAATGTATGGGAGCAGAAAGCTCCCATACCCTTAGTAGCAATACAGTGAACCGGAACCGAGGTGAATTGCCGTTGGTTTACTAGGCACCCAGACAAGGCACAATCGATGATGCAAAGCTTTCAATAAGTAAAAAACAAATATATACACACACACACACACACGACACAACGACAATCCACACACACACACCACACACACACACACACACACACACACACACACCACACACACACACACACACACACACACCACACACACACCACCCCCCCCCCGTTGATAAATTATAAATAACTAGGGGACACCAAAATATTTTTTCTAAGATGCCATCTATGAGATAGTATGAAGCCAAATATAAATGTAATAACAGGTGACCTCCTGGTTAATTCCTTCAGTGTCCATGGAAGAATTGAAGAATTAAACTCGTTGCCTTTCAATATGCTTTTTTGGCCTCTCCTGGCACTAAAAATGTTTCCTCGTCTCTAATAATACCAGCAAGTGCTGGGTGAAACACAAGCTGCAGCTCGTCACAATCACAAGCTCTGGTTTCATTGAGGTAGTTTCAATTCATTGAATGAAAATCCTCTAGTTTGAGTTCTCCCCACTTAGGTCGCTGATGCTAGGAACTTTCCCTGTGTGTACCAAAAACGATCACCTCCCGGAATAGAAAATGTGCTGTAGGAGGGGCATCCTTTCTCTTATTTAATATATGAGCTTCAGTCTCATAGACGCTCACAGTTTGCTAATACTATCCCCTGAGAGGCTGGTGGTGATGTCAACAACTGGAGACAGACCACGGTCAGCGGATTAAAGATAGAGAAGGTTACTCTTCCCTTCTCTGTGTCTGCCTTTTGCATCCCTTTCCTTGCTCCCCCACCCCCTCCTCTTAGTGACGGTGGGACGCTAATAGAGTGACGTCTCTGAGCTGCCCAGCCCCTATGGGCGTAGCTGACTACCTATTGGTTGGCAGGAGGAGGGCGCTGCGCAAAAACAGATAAGCTGAGAGCTCGGAGCTCAGACACTGCCAGCAGAGATCACAGGAGCTGGAGTAGGACAGGGGGGGAGCCAAATAAATAATCAATGTACAAAAAAAAAAAGTACAAATAGAGAGAAGCATCAGAATGGAATTTGTGGACTTTGGAGACACCGGGAAATAAAGTAAAAGATAAATGAGCCATTGAAGCTTTTTCTTCTTACAATTGCAAAGCAGTGCATTTTTAAACAATCTTGATGCTTATCAATAATTAACATCTGTGAATCTGTACCAGAAAAACTATGTGCAGTGGATCTAATACGCTGTTTGACTTGGAAGGGGAAATGACAATCTTAGAAAAATAACACAGGACTATATTACTTGGAATTTGTCGTTTACAAAGGACAGCGGAATAAAAGGGAATTGTATATCACTTGGTGGCTGCAAAGAATCCTGATGAGGGAATGCCTGTCTTCATTTGCTTTAGTGTGAGTCAGTGACGGAGAGCTCCAAGGGGGAGGAATAAAATAAGTGCAATTTTTTACAGATATATTTTTTATTTTCGACTCTTTTTTTTTTTTTTTACCTTGTTACCTATTTTCTCTTTTTGGAGATGATTGTGTTATTTTTACTGGTCTGCGTTGTGGATGGTGCGCTTTCCCAGCTTCGATACACAGTGCAGGAGGAAAGGGATCATGGCACTTTCGTGGGGAATATCGCTGAGGATTTGGGGCTGGACATTACAAAACTTTCCAGCCGCAGGTTTCAAACTGCGCCTAACTCAAGGACCCCTTACCTGGAACTCAACCTGGAGAATGGAGTGCTGTACGTGAACGAGAAGATAGACAGGGAGCAGATCTGCAAGCAGATCCCGTCCTGTCTGCTGCACCTCGAGGTCTTCTTGGAGAACCCTCTGGAGTTTTTCCGAGTGGAGATCGAGGTGTTGGACATCAACGATAACCCTCCGGCTTTCCCTGAGCCAGACATCATGGTGGAAATCTCAGAGAGCGCCACCCCTGGTACCCGGTTCCCACTGGAGAGCGCCTACGACCAGGATGTGGGCACCAACTCTCTTCGCTCCTACGAGATCACCCCCAACAGCTACTTCCACCTGGACGTGCAGACCCAAGGGGATGGCAACAAGTTCGCCGAGCTGGTGCTCGAGAAGCCGCTGGACAGGGAGCAGCAAGCCCTTCACAGGTATGTCCTGACTGCTGTGGATGGGGGAATGCCCCAAAGGACGGGCACTGCTCTGCTTTCCATCAAGGTGTTGGACTCCAATGACAATGTGCCTGTTTTTGATCAGACAGTCTACTCCGTTTCTCTACAGGAAAACTCCCTCCCCGGAACCCTTGTGATTCAGCTCAATGCCACCGACCAAGATGAAGGTCAAAACGGGGAGGTGGTGTATTCCTTTAGCAGTCACATCTCTCCCCGTGCCCGGGAGATCTTCGGTATGGACCCTCGTACAGGTCGCATCGAGATTAGCGGTGACCTGGACTACGAGGAAAACAGCATGTACCAGGTATATGTCCAGGCGAAAGATATGGGGCCAAACGCCGTCCCTGCTCACTGCAAGGTTTTGGTAAAGGTGCTGGACCTCAATGACAACCCACCAGAGATCAGCTTCAGCACAGTAAAGGATGCCGTGAGTGAGGGAGCCTCCCCGGGAACAGTGGTGGCGCTTTTCAGTGTCATAGACAGGGACTCAGAAGAGAACGGGCAGATACATTGCGAAATCCTGGAAGATGTGCCATTCCGCCTGAAGTCCTCCTTCAAGAACTACTACACTGTTGTGACAGACGGAACGTTGGACCGGGAGGTAGCCACATCATACACAGTCACAGTGCTGGCCCGGGACAAGGGCTCCCCGCCCCTCAGCTCCACCAAGTCTATACAGGTGCAGGTGGCCGACATGAATGATAACTCTCCCCGCTTCAGCCAGGCGATTTACAATGTGTATGTGACTGAGAATAACGTACCCGGGGCTTACATCTCTGCCGTGAGCGCCACAGACAAGGATGAAGAAGAAAACGCCAATGTCTTCTACTCCATCCTGGAGTGTGACATCCAGGGCATGTCAGTCTTCACATATGTGTCCATCAACTCAGAAAACGGCTACCTCTACGCCCTACGCACATTTGATTATGAGCAGCTCAAGGACTTCAGTTTCATGGTTGAGGCCAGGGACGGGGGCACCCCACCTCTGGCCAGCAATGCCAGCGTGAATATTATCATTGTTGATCAGAATGACAACGCTCCCTCGATCGTATCTCCCCAAGGCAGCAACGGGACGGCAAAGGAGCTTCTTCCCAGGTCGGCCGAGCCAGGCTACCTCCTGACCCGCGTTGTAGCAGTGGACTTGGACGAAAGCGAAAATGCCCGGCTGACTTATAGTATTTTAAGGGGCAATGAGATGAGCCTGTTCCGCATGGACTGGAGAACCGGGGAGCTGAGGACAGCCCGCAAGGTGCCCAGCAAAAGGGACCCACACAGACCGTTTGAGTTAGTGGTGGAGGTGAGGGACCACGGACAGCCCCCGCTGTCCTCTACTTCCCTTATTCAGGTTCAAATCGTGGATAACTCAGTAGAGAGGCGGGGAGGAGATAAGCGCACCATCGACACTGCTCTGGATCTCACTCTCATCCTCATCATCGCCCTTGGCTCCGTCTCCTTTATCTTCCTACTGGCCATGATAGTGCTGGCCATCAGGTGCCAGAAGGAAAAGAAGCTAAACATCTACAGCTGCCTCGCCAGCGACTGCTGCATGTGTTGCTGTTCCTGCTGTAGCAGGCACGCCAGGGCTCGCAAGAAAAAGCTCAGCAAGTCGGACATTATGTTGGTGCAAAGTTCCAATGTGCCCAGCGCTACCCAGGTGCCCCTTGAGGAATCTGGTAGTTTCGGATCTCATCATCACAATCAGAATTACTGCTACCAGGTCTGTCTGACTCCTGAGTCTGCCAAGACTGACCTTATGTTTCTCAAGCCCTGCAGCCCATCTAGGAGCACGGACACTGAGCACAATCCTTGTGGGGCCATAGTGACAGGGTACACTGACCAACAGCCAGACATCATTTCCAATGGCAGTATTTTGTCCAGTGAGGTAAGGCAGACCCAGTCTGATCAGGGATGAGCCACTTGTCTATTTATGTCACGTACATTGCTATTGCACTGATTTTTTTTTCAGCTAAGCTGTTTTTTTTAAATACGTTAACGTTTTAAAGTTATTTCCTCTTGTAACCAGATGTTACTGATCCTTTGTTATCTGCAAATCCCTTTTCCACGCTTATTTACCCAGTCCAAAGACGCTAGATCTCCTTGCACTGTTGCATCCTTTGGTTCCCTGTCTACTTTCTAGTCAATATCATCCTATTGCAGTCTTTTTTTTTCATTGCCCTTTTCCATATTTTACCTTTTTTAGTAATCTATGTTCTTCTTCTTTATCCCCATCTTCCTGTAATACAGTATATGAATTGCGTTATGTATTATGCACAAGTAATATATTTGAATGCTATTGTGCATTCCAATCTAATACAACAGTGTGTATAGAAAGTGCCAGCCATTTAACGATGTATGGTTGTGAAGTTGTACATTATTTTGTTTTATATTGGTTTGTCTTAATACTGGACATTAGAATTCTATTAGAAATCTGTTGCAGCCAACAGCTCACACCGTTTGAATTTGAATGAAGTCTGCCACAGATAATTTACAATACAGTGTTCCAAGGTGTACCTTCATTTACTTTACCCATGGATGTCTTGCATTAGTCAATTTTGTTTTATATTTTTGTAGATTTGTTGGTCAAATTATTATATTGTCCTTTTGGTGTCAAAATGTATCATCCATATTTATTTACAAGTAGTATGTGCAAATAATTGATTATTAGTCGACAAAATTCGATTTTGGAAGCTTTCCATAGCATTATATAGTGACGTTTTGCATTAATATGTAATGACTGTAGCCTGTCTAGTCTTTTCATGTAAAGTAAAATGGAGAAACCGAAAAACATTAATTATCTTGTTTATGTTATGTAAGCCTATATTTCAACCTTTTTCTCAAAGTTACTCCTGTGATGCAATCTTAATTTAAGATCTATTGTATAAAATAAACAAGCTGTGCACAGTGTATTTTCCCCTTTGATACAGGAACCTTTTATCTTTCACAATAATTGGTATTCATACACAGAATCTTGTACAGTATGTCTGATCTGTTTTAAACCCCACCCATTTTTTCTGAGTGCCTTTATAAGGGTATGTATCTTTTAGCTATACTGGGATCAACACATGTCATCATACCTTATATACTGGTGTGTGTATTCTACCCTTTCATATGTGTTTATTTTATCCCACATTTTATGGTACACAGAACAGTGAAAAAAAGCAACTTTCAATCCCCTTTTATACTTATGAACTGCTAGTGCCCTTTAAGTCTCTATATCCACTTTTAATCAAACAGCCCAGTAGCTCTAAGCTGTTTGATGTTGCTTGCATTGACATTTGAAGTCCAATTGTGTTTCATTTATTTTTTCTAGAACAAACACCAACGCACTGAGCTCAGTTATCTAGTTGACAGACCTCGACGGGTAAACAGGTATGAACTCCTTTTGGACTTTTTGTTTTCAACCTATCTCCAAATTTATGTCAGTTCCTACAGAAGTCATATTTGTGAATCTGGTAATCACCTTAGATACTTACAGTTTAAGAACACAGGAATTCCAAATAACATTAATCATTGTAAAACTTGGCAAAAATATTGTGGAAGAAACATTTATGTGCTGTTCTGTATAACCTTTTTGGTATATACCGTTCATATATAATGATAATCAAATAAGCTACATTCAAGATAATGACAAAAACAACACCAGCATTAGTATTAAAAATAATAATACCAATAATGTAACTCAGATATATCATTTTAAGTGAGCTATGTTGATGGGCTCAATGTACCCTCCAAATTATTGAGATTGTTAGTTTAATTCTGGCTACATATAAAAATTAAAAAAGAACAATCAGTAGCATTAATGTATAGAGATTTTATTTTCTAGTGCAGCACCTTGTGTGTCCATATGATGGCAGAAGAATATTTTATAAGTCTTCCCTCCTTATGTGTATCTCAATATTCTGATCTTTCTGTTTCCAGTTCTGCATTCCAGGAAGCAGACATAGTAAGCTCTAAGGACAGTGGTCACGGAGACAGTGAGCAAGGAGACAGTGATCATGACGCCACTAATCGAGGTCAGTCCTCTGGTAAGTCTGATGAAAACAGAATCTGAAAATTGAATCTTTTAACACTTTCTTACCTTCAAAATATAGTTCTTCTTTGTTTGTGGATTCTAAAAGTTGATCTTCTAAAAATTGAGAACCTCTTAAGCAAAATTAAAAAGTTTAATATAGAAAAGTATCTAATGATTAGAATCATGTTTGTCATGAAAAATAGAAATGTGAAAATATGAAAAACATTGTGAATCTGCAAATTAGCAGTATGTGTGCATGCATGTATGTATGTATGTATGTATGTATGTATGTGTAGTCATCATAAATATATTCATCTAGTTGACACAAATATTTAAGTTTTTAAAACGGCATAAACAATTCAACGTGCAAGTTATTAAATGTAAATATTGCATAACATTTAATGGGTAGTTTATTGATGTTCTTCCTGCTTTTCCAAATTTAATTTATCATAAATATAATAACTTTATGACTAGATTTATTATTCAGTAACAATCAATGAACAATTAAAAAATAATATATATATATTTACATATATATCTATATTCTATATATATATCTCATATATATATATACACACACATACATACACAGTATACATACTATAGTGTATATATAACAGTATATACATGCATATATTTCTACTTATCAGAAGGCATATCTAAAGTCAGTCAAAAACAACCATCAGGGCACAGAATAATTAGTGAACTTGTCTTAAACAACAATTCAACAGTTCTTTAAACTTGAATGTAGTCCAGGATTAGTGCTTAATGCGGTTTGTCGCAGGCTCTTGAATACATTTCATAATGGAGGCCAGTAACTATAGAAATTAATTCTCCAGATGTCTCCATGCTCTTCATCCATTTCCAGTGAGTGCAATGATATAAACATTATTATCCTAGCCATTGCCAGGCAATAGGCAGAATTTGCAGAAGCAGACGTTGCTCAAGATATGAGAGGCTTCTGTCTTGGCCTCTGGCTTGCCTACATTTTGCTGCATTGTGTGCTCCAGCTATGGGAAACCCTTTGAATAGAAAAGTCTATACTCAAGGGTCCCTTTCTATTTCTACAAGTCATTAATATGCAGACCTAATGAGAGTTCAGAAGAGCCAAGAATCCCTGGAGGTCGTTGCTCCTTGTGGGACTTCATGCTAAAGTGAACAGAGCGTCTATTTAGTGTCTGGGAACCTGCACACTAACTAGGACTTGCCAGAAGTTTACATTCGAGCACAGAGATCCCTTTATTTTCCCCTATATGTGGGGCTCTGATTTATTATTGTCTTGTCTTAAAGGAGTCTGTCTCAACCTATTTTATTATAAAACGATTGATCTAATGTAAGCGTTTGAGGTTACCAGCAGACAGTAGCAGCATCTTGTTATTTTCACAGTTTTTAATTTAAATGCCCCTATTTGCATGAGGTTTTAAGGTTAGTATATCAGTATAATGGTTTGTAATTATAAAGCACAGAATACTTAATTAACATCTGCTGTTTTTGTTAGACAACATGCAAATAATATATGCCCATGCAGTAAAGAAACTAACATTATATCTATGTTAATATGATGCCCAGCTGCAATAGTAGGCAAATTCCCAGACTGTTATTCTTAAATAGTGATTCGTACAAATGATATTGTTTTGCCAACAGATGCAAGAGGAGAAACTCTTTGAGCATCTATGTTGAAAACTAACCACACACAAAACAGTCAATAATCTCATTCATATATATATATAAAATAGAGAGACAGTTGGCACATTGTTAACTATCCTATATGAACATACAAAATGGATATTTACCAGACGTTGATCCAGGAAATAAAGACAGCACACATCAAGGTTGGTACAAAAAACTATAGGCACATCCCTGAGGAAGGTCACGTTCCGTTGGCCGAAACGTTGGATGCAGTGCCTTGTACTATTTATGTGAATATAGTTTTTTATACCAACCTTGCTGTGTGCTGTCTCTGTTTCCCGGATCAACGTCTGGTAAATATCCGTTATATATATATATATATATATATATATATATATATATATATAATCGGTGTAGACAATGTTAACACAACCACCAGAAAGGTAAGGATAAGGTTTTTCTGTTAAATATAGAGGTTATCAACTAAAGAGAAAGTCATGTTTAATAGGTTACATGGAGGTGACTGTCATCTTAAAAATATTTTAAAAAATGTGTAACTATATTTACATATTTTTTGCAAATTTAACTTCTCTATGGTAAACATGTGCATTTTTTCTAAATCTTTGTCTAATTAGGTGATAAACTGTAAGTGCCAATAGCTACTGTACAGTTAAATGTATTTTTGCTTTTTTAGCCAAACAGATAAAATTATGTTGCTGACCTACTTGAATCTAGTGTTACCAAAAAAAGCAAAACTTCAATTTTTCACAAAATACAAATAAGTAAAACAGTTACTATAAAGGTGCTTGCCCTTTTCTAAGGAAGCCAATTACAGGTACAAGTTTTCACCCCTTTGTGGGATGGACCTTTAAAGCTTGCTCAATGTGATAAAAAAAAACTATAAATATCAACAGACAAACCCCCCCCCCCCCCCCCCCATTGATTTGAGTTATTTATTTTTACATTTCATAAATGTTGGTATTTTTTATGCTCCAATGGAACTTTGATTAATGATCCTGTGTTTCTTTAATAATGGACCTTAGTTACAGTATTCTCAATGCCTGCATTTTAAAACATCAGTCACACAACCATGTGTTGTTTTTCAAAATCCATTACCAAAAAGTACACTTTGTCAAAATAAGACAACATATGTTTGACATAAATGGAGATCTGGGTGTTTTTCTTTGTAAACATCATTTGGTTAGCAAAGTTAATATGTTTAAGTGCTGTCTTGGAGGTTTTGTTTACATTAGATAGTGGTAACCTTTTGGTTACTAGAGAGTCGTTCCATATGCTGCTGGATTTCTTGATGGATTGTGGGTAAATAATGATTATGACAATTTGTTGAAAATCCATGAAGCAATAAAATGCACATTTTCTCCACATTTGCTAAGGAAAAGGTGTCACAGATTCTGGTTTGTTTCAATGACCACATCTTAATTTTATTAAGCATTTTGTCGGACCCTTCTAAGAAACAAAACGTGTTTGACATGTTCTACCAGTCAAGAATTAGGGATGGACATTTTTTTTAAAACTACTAGTCCTTATTCATAGGGGTTTGTCGATTTCACTAACATCTTACTGTTTTTACCACCTGCTTAAGGGAATTATATTGTGAGATATTTCACTCCTGGATTTTCTAGAAGGCAATGATATGTGTTTGCACTTCAGATGTACATCTGTATAAAAATCATGTACTTTATCATTGATCTCAGATAATTTGCTCTTCTTGGCAATTTTACGCTCGATTTAGAAAGTGGACATTCATTTATAACTTAACTCTACCTGTAATCTCTCAATTTTTCTGGCCACTGGTTTAGATCTATAGTTTAATGTATTCAATGTTGCAGTGGGTTATTGAACATCATGGTGGGTGATTTTAAATCAGACATGCTTTTGAGATCCAGAGTATTCATGGCATCTAGGATTTAGAAACACTAGGACTGGCCTGTAGGTGTCTTTCTGGATTTAGTAACAATGTCTTCTGTGAATAAAACAGTGTGTAAATATTAAAATAGCAATACAATTGACTTAGAACTATGTGGACATATATACTTGTATGCTGTTCTCAACCATTGTAATTTGGTTTTACCACAAAGAGCTTCATATGCAGCACACAAATGCATATATTATATATATATATATATATATAATATATATATATATATATATATATATATATATATAATATATATAATATAATAAAATTTTTTTTGTGCTGCATGAAGCTCTTTGTGGTAAAACCAATTACAATGGTAGATTAATGGATATATATATATATATATATATATAAATATATATATAATATATATATATATATATATATAAAACCATTAACCAATCTGATTAACCAATCTGTAGAAGATAGTCTTCATGTGTGCAGTAGCATTCTATGATTATATTAAAATATATCAATGGTACCGTGCAAACCAAACGTCATTTTTCCTTAGTCACTGATGGCAAAGTTTTCTTATTGTTACTGATAGCTTCCACATCAGCAAACAGGAAAACATTCTCAAAATAATAATTTGGGAAATGAATGTTAAAGAAAACACAATGGTTACCCTATACATGTCCATGGTTATTTCATTTTACTTCTATACTTGTTGCATATTGGTGTTTGTCTAACTAATGATTCCACATAAGGGTGCAATGAAATAAGAACAAAGTAAAGGCGATTGCCTCATAACACATTTTTTAATTGTTGATGATCTGCCAAGTGTGCTCAATAAAATGTCATCATACAAGCTAACAGATGCATGGTCTCAAACTGTGTGGTGAATAAAGTTATGTAAGTAGTAAGTACCAAGTTTGCTTTGTATTACATCAATATCCTAACTGCAGGATGTTTTGTGTTCTGGGAATGTATTTTGTAGTATTTATTTAAATATTCACAATGTGGGGATAATAATAAAGTAAAAACATATCAGTTGGATTTTTCTTACCAGGAGTCTAAACTGTACGATCCGTTAATCAAATTCAAAACACATTTTCTCACATCACTTGTGAAATAATATTGATGTCATACTCACAGAGACTCACACACCCACCATACTCATACACAGTTTCCCTTTTAGCTTCTTCCTACAGAGATCCAGAGAGTGCAGTGAGGCATTGTTAATAAAATGTGATTTGTATTAATTTTCCAACAGAAAAGCTAACATTTTAATTGCATTTTCTGACATTAATCAGGGAATTTAAATAGTCTCCATAGTACGAATCCACAACTCATCTTCTTGGGTTTAACGACTCAATGTATGTAAAATGCACCTTACATTCTGCCTCAATCCAACCTACTTTTCCCACCCTCCTCTTACATGCATAATTAGACCCTTTGCCCTTCTCCCAGGGAGAGGGAACAATGTCACATGAATAGATGTCAGGACTTGCATACTGAGCTATTCATCAGTAGTTGATTTAAAATCTGCAATTTATTTTAAAGACCTCTTCTTCCCTAGCATTTTTTACATCCATTAAAACAGTGCCAGTTGGCCATAATAATGGAACAGTTTGTTTGCTGTTTTTAAACGGGTTCTACAGTTTTTGATCTTCACCTTAGATAAAATATATAACTCAACATTTTTCTGATACCTTTTCCCAATAATGAATCTTGATTTGTTTCGTGTAGGGACACGTTTAATGTTAACAAACCTTTGAAATTCATAGCATAATCAATCATGTGGCAAAAGAAAGGTTTTTAAAAAAAAAACTCATTCCAATTATTTAATACCTTCCCTTCTCATTATTTGTATTTTCACGAGGGAATATAAAAGATTGAACTTGTCGGTTTCTGTATGAAACTCTTTATGGTTCTTGCATACTTCCCATCTCTGATTCTTTAATCCCAGCTGCAGTTCACGTCTGCATTCTTCAACAGCTCACTGATCAGTAATTTATTTCCAGACTTCTGCATACTTATTATCAATGGAAGGTTAGAATTCAAGGCAAAGTTACTATGTGGTACATTGGTTAATTTAAAATAAAAGTCATTACAAAGTGAGATTAATCTGTAATAAAAGCCCTTCTCTTTGGTGCCCTTTATCACATGTTGATAATTCTGCTGGGCTCCTTTTTACTTTTACAAAGTGCATTTATGGCATTGAGATGACACAGGACAGTTAACAATATTAATCTAATGAAAACACATTGCTCTTGTTGAATGCTAAACAGATATAATGTATTCGGTATAATACATGTTAAAGATAAAGCTACTCAGTCAGAGAGACTCTTCTAAATTTGTTTTACACTTCATAAAGAGCTTGAACATTTCATGTAGGCACACATACAGTATACATTCTTGTTCATGTAGGCACACATACAGTATACATTGTTGGGGATTAGTGTATTGATGCTCCTTACTCATTGTGTTATATTTCCTTGCATTGTGGCTTCTATAATGTTTGTCATGCATCAAGTACACAGTCTGTAATATATATATATATATATATATATATATATATATAATTAAATATAGCTAATATATATATATGTGTGGTGTGTGTGTGTGTGTGTGTTTTAATGGTGGGTGAAAAGGCAACAAGAAACTCCACGTATGCTTATAGAAAATAAAAAGATCACTTGTGAGCACATTCACATGTTGTAGGCAGGTATGCAACCCTGCCTTTCACCATTATCCCAAGCATACAGCAGCAAGGGATTCTGGGAAGTGACATGCATAGGTGACACATTGTGTACTCATTTGCATGTAATTTCCCAGAATCCCGTGCTGCAGTAAGCACTGTATGCTGGGGATAATGGTGAAAGGCAGGGTTGCAGACCTGACTAGGATATGTGAATGTGCTCACAAGTGATCTTTTTATTTGCTATATGCAATACGGTGGAGGTTTCTTGTTGATTTTTTCACCTACCATAACTTAAAATGTGGACCTACAGTCCTGAAAATACAAAGCCAGCAGAACAATCAACTTCACACTGATTATGCCATTAAGGTTGATACATGTCTGTGAATGGTTTCTCTGGCTTTGCATCTGATTCCCATGCTGTGCTTTAAAGCTGTGTTAACAGCGAGCATTAGCTTATATGGGATCCATGTAATAATGGTTTTTCAGACAAAAGGTGACACATTCTGTGCTCATTTGCATGTAATTTTCCAGAATTCCTTGCTGAAGTGGAAGCACGGAATGCTGGGGATAATGGTGAAAAGCAGGGTCGTTGACCTGCCTAAGACACGTGAATGTGCTCACAAGTGATCTTTTTATTACGAGAGAGAGAAACAGGCACACCTATATGCAAAAAAAGTGAAATTTATTGACTCAACATCTGGTTCCCCACTGGGACCTTTTTCTGTATATTTTTAGACAGTATGCACCCTTCCTTTACCCTTATTTTTTATTTTGTTTTGTGTGTGCCCTGTTGCTGACTTGATATATATATATATATATATATATATATATATACCCACCCACAGTGTGTACTGTACATCAGTTACAAAACTGTAGATTTCTGCCCTTTGAAGTGGAGAATGTCTAGGGCAGTGATTCTCAACCAGGGCTCCGCGGAACCCTGGGGCTCCGCCCGCACTCACTGCAGCCCCTGGCTCCCCTCCTCCCTCCACCTCCCTCCTAGGAGCACGCTCTAGCAGTCTGGGCACTTCCTGTGCCTGCTGCTATAGAGCGCCTACTGCCTGAGGTAGGTATATGGGATGGGAGAGGGGGAACGTGGCTTTTGAGCTACTGGAGTAGGGGGAGAAGAGAGGGTGAACCGTCAGCTGCTGCAAACTTTCCTTGTGAGCTATGGGAAGAGGGGTTGGGGTGGGGGAGGAGGTGAGGCTGCTGCTTCTGCAAACATTGCTTGCGTGTGTGAATGAGTGAGTGTGTGAGAGTGTGTGAGAGAGATTGTTTGAGAGAGAGTGTGTGTGTGTGTGTGTGTGTGAGAGTGTGTGAGAGAGAGGGGAGGGAGAGAAAGAGGAGAGAGAAGGATAGGGACAGCAGAGAGAAGGAGGGAGAGAGGAGAGAGAAGGAGGGAGAGAGGAGGGAGAAGGAGAGAGTGTGAGAGAGAGAGTGAGCGTGTGAGAGAGAGAGAGGAGGAGAGAGAAAGAGGGAGAGGAGAGAAAAGGAGACGGAGAAGGAGAGAGAGAAGGAGGGAGAGAGAGGAGAGAGAATGAGTGTGAGAGAGTGTGACAATGAATGAGAGAGAGAGGAGAGAGAAGGAGGGAGCGAGAGAGGAGAGAGATGAGGGAGAGACAAGGAGTCAGAAGAAGGGAGAGAGAGAGGAGAGAAGGGAGGAGAGAGAGAGAAGGAGGGAGAGTGAAGGAGGGAAAGAGGAGAGAGAAGGAGGGAGAGGGGGGAGGGAGAGGGGAGGAGGAGGAGGAGGAGAGAGAGATCATAGATCCATGGGGGGATGTGAGGGGGGTGTGATGTGAGAGGCAAAGGGGTTGATGTAAGGGGGAGGTTATGTGAGATGCAGGGGGTGTGTGATGTGAGGGGGTGTGATGTTAGATACAGGGGGGTTGTGATGTGAGATGCAGGTGGGGTGATGTGAGATGCAGGGAGGGGTGTGATGTGAGAGGCAGGGTTTTGATGTGGGGGGGGGGGGGGGGTGTTGTGAGATGCAGGGGGTGTGATGTGAGATGCAAGGGAGGGTGGGTGATGTTTAAACCAAAATCATTACAAAATATATACACATGGTTTATTCAAAATTATTATTTATTACCCCTACTGCTTTACACATCTATTTTGTGATTTACCCCTGTCGAACATGTGTTATCCAAATAGGGGTTCCCCAAGATTTTACGAAATACTTAAAAGGGTTCCTCTAAACAAAAAAGGTTGTGAATCACTGGTCTAGGGTCACTTATCAAAGTCTCCTGGCAGCAAAATTGAGGCTATATAGGGGGGAAATCAATTAGATTTGATATGGTGCTGTTTTTCATAGTTCCTAAAATGATCGGGTATCCTTAGTAAATCTGATGCTGTTTATACATTACTATAAATAACATTGAAAACATTTTTATTTTGCTATTAATGTTTACACAAAAAATGTGCAATCTGGAAATAATTATACATACAATTCAGTGTATGTAATCTGATAGAAATGTATCAGGACATTTTCAGTTAAAGTGCCAAGCCATAAACAGTCAATTGAGGTGTGATGTGTCATTTGAAATCTTAATAGCTTTAAAGGACATGGAAAAAAATTGAGTGTAGTTGGTAAGGACAAGTACGGTATTTGCAGAAAGAGAGCTAAGGCGTTTGTCAATAGTATCAGGATCAGCATCTCATCTTACTTGAGCTACCTGAATTCAACTCATCACTGTCATTTGCAACAAGATTTTGTCTAATCACAATAAACATTAAATATACTACAGTGGAGTACTAAACAGTGTACATTTTATACATTTCCTTGCTATATATATCAGTTTACAACAGTGGTTTAGGTTTGTATGCATTGCTTTTGTTTTTAGTTTTGTTTTATATAATTACAATGCCATGTGTCCTATTGAACCCCGGTGCTTTTATGCAGAAAGATGAACAGTTATGAGTCAAAGGAAAATAGACAAGGTAATACAAATATCATATATAGATCAACAGGTTTTATCTTGTGCTGTATGAAACATAAACAAAACCTGCTGTCAATAAAATGTCAACCGTATTGATATTATTGATTTTACTTTAGTTGTATTCTATTTAAACTAATGCCACCAAGTGAAAGGAGATATCTGTTCCTTTATGGCACAGACATAATGTGGTATGAAATCAGACTCAATGCCTGTGGGTTGCAAGTCATACCACTACTAGATACTGACAATTAGTGAGGCATATGCTAAGTATGATTGAGAATAACCATACAAGTATAAAAACATGTATGATGCGAATCTTTCTTCAGGCAGTGTGACCGGTTACACTTTACCATATCCGTTTTAGATAATAGCATATTATCCATGCCCAATTAAAAAAATATATACATTGGAAGGACATTGAAGGGCATTACTGTGGTAGAACATTCCTTTCAACGTCTATGGCCAAGTGAGATATTCCAGTGGTGTACCAAATCACAAAGTTGCTAGATATATTCTGCAAATTACTCTGTTCCACACACAAAGAGCCAGATTTACTAAATATATAGTGCTAAACCCCACATCACCATATGAACCATTTAACTGAAAATCTGGGCTTAGACACTCTTGTACTTTTTTCCTAGAAACCATCAAAAAATGTAGCTACACCCACCCATAATTCTATAGTTAATGATTATTTTACATAGCATTATCATTATATAATTTGTAGTAAAGATAACAAACAAAGTACAAAATCCCCTGTTGTAAAAAGATGATCACCTGTGCTTAGAATTTTTAGGTTAATTTAAAGCAATTTTTATGCAATTGATTCATCAATGTAAATCAGCGTATTGTAGTAATAAAATGATCATTATCATTGCTTTGGTAAAGTTGCTGTTTAGGGGCTGAACATTAGTCTACATGAGACTGTTTGGCAAACTGATTTATATTTAAAAGTAGATAGAGGTGTGTACCGTGTTATCCCATAAAATAGACCTCTAGTAATCTTACATGTATCATATCTATATTTCTTCTGTCCAGTCTATTTAAATGTAGATGTCCATTATGCTAAGGAAAGATATCCACCATACTATATATCTAATTAAACGATGAAAGGTGTCTGATTTATTCACTTGTGATTATACAAAGCTCTATGTAAATAATGGGAGTCCCTTTTATCTTTATTAATTTACAATTAATCCTGATGCAACACGCATGTGAGTATAACGAATCATTGTAAATAATGACACCTACATACTGTACTCTCCACTTGCACTCCCCATGCCCAGACCCAGCATTGCGTGTAGTGACCCGGGCCGGGACCGCAGCTGCTCTTGCCCTCTCTTGAATGCATCTTCTCCTCTCTGCAGGCAACGATCTCTTTTCCAACTGCACGGAAGAGTGCAAAGCCCTGGGCCATTCGGACCGCTGCTGGATGCCTTCCTTTGTACCCTCCGCTGATGGCCGACAGGCGGCTGATTACCGCAGCAACCTTCATGTGCCCGGTATGGATTCGGTACCGGACACAGAGGTGTTTGAAGCGCCAGAGGTGCAGCCCGGAGGGGAGAGATCATTTTCCACCTTCGGCAAGGAGAAGGCATTGCAAGGGCTGGCAGGAGTTGTGAATGGAAGCGGAGGAGGAGGAGGAAGCACGCAAGAGAGGAAGGAGCTGGACGGACTGCTCTCTGGCACCAGAGCGCCTTACAAGCCCCCGTATCTGAGTAAGTTCTTGGTGCTCCTTGCTGAGATCATACAGTAGGTTCCATCAGCCAACATAAGAGTAGGTTGTGTTAGTTGGCAAACCCAAATGGGCTGTATACCATTTTTAACAATTTTTAATGATATTAAACTAAACCAATGATCCAAATGCCAATGCCAACCACTTCTGCAAACCCTTTCAACATTGACGTGTTTTAGGGGTGAGTGGGTAATGAGTCTATATTTGCCTCATAGCAGAGGACATTGTCATAAATGTCTACATTCCCTTTTTCAAAGAGGGAAATTCATTCTGCTTCTTCTTATTAATAATAATAATAATAATAATATTATTATTACCGTATTTCCTCGATTGTAAGACGCCTTCGATTGTAAGACGCACCATCGATTTGGCCATTACACTCGAGGAAAATTACTTTTTCAATTACAATGTTTCAGGAGAGGTCCCATGTCAGCGGAGGATGAAGCGGGCGGCGGCGGAGGCAGGAGAGGTCCCACGTCTGCAGATGGTTGAAGATGGCAGCGGGTGGGTGTGCGGCAGCAGGACAGGTCCAAAGTCTGCAGGTGAATGAAGATAAGAAGACACCAGGCATGCGGTGGGGTGCGGCGGCAGGAGATCATAATAGCAGAAGAGCTGAGCAGGATCAGAGCAGCATAGGGGAACAGCTTGGGAGGTGCACACTGTAACCGGAAGTCAGACACCGGTCAACTTCCGGTGTTACAGTGTGCACCTCCAAAGCCGTTCCCCCACGCCGCTCTGCTCCTGCTCAGCTCTCCTGCTATTATGATCTCCTGCTGCCGCACCCCACTGCACACCCGCTGTCTACTTATCTTCATTCACCTGCAGACTTGGGACCAGTCCTGCTTGCATCACCGCACTCCGCCCGCTGTCCATCTTAAACGATCTGCAGACGTGGGACCTCTCCAACCACCGCCGCACACTTCGTCCTTCGCTGACATGGAACCTCTCCTAAAACATGTTAAAAAAAATAATACATCGATTCTAAGACGCACTCCGATTTCAGACATGTGAAAATCGAAAAAAAGGTGTGTCTTAGAATTGAGGAAATAGGGTATTATTATTATTATTATTATTATTATTACTACTACTACTACTACCATGAAACCAACATACATCAAATAGATTATCCCATACTTTTGTTATTTAGATGCAGGAAACATTTCTTTAGTAATAGCATCAACGTGGTATATACACAACTACCAACTGTTTGATATATACTCTTTGGCAGCTTAGCATGCCATTTAAATTGTAGATCATTAAGAAAAGTGCTTAAAAAAAGTTATGGAGCTTGAAAGCAAGGAACACAATCTTATTAAACAGAGGAATATTTAATTCTTTACATAATTGTTAAAAATGTTTAAACTCCTAAAAAAGACAAATACTATTTTCTTAATGAATTCTCTCAATTACTACTTTTTTTAAATTTGAATTGAAATTATTAGTTTCTACTTTACACAACAGTACATCTCCATACTTTCAGTCTTAATGTTCATGGCTACACTGGCTTTTATTTATCATAAAAGCATCATGTTTATGTTAGTTAATTATAGTCAGTAATAAAAGGAAGGTGAATTGCTTCCTTACCTGACTGATAACCAAACGTATGTGCTATCTGAAAGTAGTGTGAGTGGTCAGCCTCATTTAAATAGCGAATAGTCCCATGCTCAAAGTCACATGTTAATTGACTTTTATGACTTTGGGAACTGTAAAAATCATCTATTTGTGTACTGTGTGTACAGAGAATAGACAGTCTGTATAAAAAGGTCATCTGCTACAGCAAACTAGATAATAACATGAGAATCTATCTCTAATTGCAGCTGTGGATTATGTAAGGTTTATTTGTACAGTTCTTCAAATTGGCAAATTGGCACAGTTTTACGTGCAAATGTACTCTGTAATATTTTCCTTTGCTCAAACAATAGTTATTGACTGTTGCTTCGATTTTGTGCTTCCACATACTTGTTGAAACAGTTGTGCACCTGCATAGTAATGTGCATTGTTTGGAGAGGCTATTTAGCAAATTCAACACCATTTATAAGCAAGGTGCTTATTTGCTTGGATGATGTTCATTTTATCCAATTTAAGCAATAACGAAATAAAATAGTGTATGTCAAAACATGTAGTTGTATATTAAATGTGGTCTAAGCTGCTTTATATTTTGAAATGTAAAGCAATAAAGAACACAATTTGGGTAATCTCAGTAAGGAGCCACCATAATATACTGTAACAAGTGGTTAAGTTAAATTGTATATGCATTCAAGTCGGAGACCCTTCTCTAGCACTTATTTTAAATGATTTGTAGGTGAGGATGCAAAGAACTGTCATTTAAACAAAAATACTACTCTATTTTAATATAACTTGTTATTGGAATATGTCAATCATAAAAATAGCATTTCTGATTCTATTTGGATTATAAATCGCATAGCCATAAAAGGTTGAGTTTTTGGCCTCTTTTTTATTATTTCTGGTTTGTAATGCAGGTGAAACCACACATAAAGACGGGGAGATTTCATTATTGATTGTTTTCTGTTTTTATGATTATACTTATATTATTCTCAGAATAATAAACTGAGTTGGTCTGTCATGTGGATTCTCAGGATTACTATATAGTTCTCAATCTGTTGCTGACTCTGTTACCTTGGTTGTAACATTTTGGAAATTGCAAGCTGCCTCCAAAACAATATGCACTTGTTTTTGTGACTAGGTAAATAAAAGTAATCATGTCATAATCATAGTCTGCAGACATATTTCGTATGACCTTATTAAAGGCCTCACTAGCACTGGACTACAGTCAATAACCTTTTTGGAAATCATTCTTAGTAAATGTCTACTGATTAGTTCTCCCTACTGTAGTTACCCACTATTTATTTCACTTGTTGGTAATGGTTTGGCATCACAATTACCAGCAGAGGGACCACAAGGAGATACATTAAAAATAAATAATTTGTAATTTAATAAATATATGATGAGATAAATGATTGTGGGGGTGAAGTAGAATTGTGTTTTATGAAAAATGTGTACTTATAGAACACTACAATTATATGCAAAATCATGGAATGTTCTCTTCTCTTCACTTCTATAAGTATAACTATATACAGCATATACTGTACATCCTGATTGAAATTGAAAAAATGCCATCTGTGTTATTTTGTGCTAAGCATATATTTGTAAACTGGTATAGGAATTCAGAAGAAGATTGATTTGTTTTAATCATATATTTGCAGCCAATTGCTCTTTTTAAGTTGGTTACATGAAAAAAGATAGCAAATACAATGCATCAAAATTGATTCTTTGGATAATCAGTGTCTGCATAAATGACAATACTGTACAAAGTGAATACTGTATACATTGTATATAAGTGATTCTGGAGCAGAAGTCAATTTAATTTTGGTTTTATGATACTGGGGCTTATATATAATATATATATAATATTATATAATATATATATATATATATATTATATATATATATAAATAATCAAAAACTGGGCAGATGGCACTCTCATACAACTTAAAGCAGGTGCTTGTCCATAGATAGAATTAATGTATAGGCTCCTTACCAGGCAACCCAGAGTGTGTGTGTGTGTGTGTGTGTGTGTTGTGGTGTGTGTGTGTGTGTGTGTTTGTGTGTGTGTGTGTGTGTGTGTGTGTGTGTGTGTGTGTGTGTGTGTGTGTGTGGTGTCAGAGTGTGTGTGTGGTGTGTGGTGTGTTTGTGGTGTGTGTGTGTGTGTGTGTTGTGGTGTGTGGTGTGTGTGTGTGTGTATACATATATATATATACACAAACCCTTTTTAATTATAACAATCCTGTATCTATACTGCATCTTTATAGAAAACTGTGCAGTGAGGTGAAACTAACTCACAACACAACATAATCATTTCTCGAGCTGTGGTGTATTCAACAATACAGGGAGAGGTCTATTTATTAAAGACTCTCAGCT
This sequence comes from Ascaphus truei, assembly GCA_036426205.1. NCBI lineage: Eukaryota > Metazoa > Chordata > Amphibia > Anura > Ascaphidae > Ascaphus > Ascaphus truei. Next base: position 125,342 of record WSYH01001181.1, read on the forward strand.
GCAAAACTACCAGCACAACTGTCCATATTTATCAAGGAAATAGATCCCTTTGTTTTTCTTTGCTAAATCCGGTGCTGTGTTTTGCTCCACTTTTGTCCCAGTTTGGAGCTAGGGACTTTGATAAATAGACCAACAGAGGCATTTAAATGCATAATTCTAATATATCTATTTAGTTATTTGACCAAGCTAGGAGTAAGACTAAAGACTAAAGCCTTAGGAGCCTATGCAGTAAAGGTTCAAAAAAAATATCGCAAGGACATTTAAATCGCCGTTTTTTGGAGCGTTGATATCACGGTATTAGAAAGCCTTCATTTCCTGTCATAGCAAATTTCCCAAAATGAGCGAGTTGCTGCCAACAATAGGATCGACCGTCTGAAAAGGCCTAACCTGGAGATTCATTTCTGCTGCAGAGAGAGCTGCTCAGAGAGAACCGCCTCTTCCAGCGAAAATCTCATCCAAAAATTATGTTTTTTAATATATATTTTATTCCTAGTGTAGATGTGCAGGGGGTCTCCGGAGCCGAACCGTGTTGGTTTGAGGTCCGAGGACCCCCTGCTTCCCGAGATACAGGTCCCTTTATGGGGTGCCGGTATCTCCTATGCATTGGATTCCTGCATCACATGATCGGGACATCTCCTTGCATAGGAGATACGGCACCCCATAATGGGGCCTGTATCCCGGGAAGCAGGGGGTCCCCAGACATTAAACATCTACACTATGAATTAAATGTAGATTTACTAAGCATCAATACACCCTCCCCCGTCCCCCCCATAATGTAAAACCATTATTTATTTTTTAACATACAGGCTTAATACCCCTGGTTTATGGTAGTCCCCGGTGGGCCCGACGGGTGTCTGCAGGCCCCACAGTGCACCAGTGGGGGGTACCCACAGTGTCTAGGGGTCTCCGGTGTCTGAAGGCCCTTGGGTGATTCCCAAGGCGGTCTGGGGGCCCTCGGGTGGTCCCTGTGGGTCCGTGGGGCCCCCAGTCCTTCCCTGCAGGTGTCCCTCGTGGGTCCGCAGGTGTTACCCGTGGGCATCCTGGGGTCCTTAGGTGATCTCCATAGGTCCCCACAGACCTAGGTACCAACCCTGTATGCCAACAAATAAACATAGCCTACATTTCAATCAAAACACATACAGTACAGTAATGGGCAAAATAACTATTATCCAGATATGGATAATAGATTATTTGCCCATTATTAAACACATTAACCAGCATAAATAAAGTAAATAAATATAGTTCTACTTACCACAGCAATATGATGGATGTCCTCATCACGATACTGCAGGACCCTTTCCTCCGTTGCCAGAAAGCATACATACATAATAAATACAATCTAATGGCCCATAACCCCTCAATCACCTTAGCGGTTAATAACCTCTATAGTCATTAAGGGGTTAACCCACCCTGCCCCGCTACCCACCCAATTAAGTGACACATTAACCTACAAAGCAATTAATTATTTATAAAAAATATGAAACACAACCAAAGCATTAGCCAACACAACACATCATTAATTCAAAACGAAAATCAATCGCCAACATTTTATTTAAATAAAGCAGCAAAATACCAAACAATTACATACACATAATAAACTGACATCGCAAAAATCAACATCAATACAAAGCAAGAAATACCCCAAAAATAATGTCTTAATAATGAATTGATCTAATGTGGTATAGATGAATACATTATCAGTCAATGTGGCAAAAAAATACACATCCAATGTCAAAACATGTAAAAAAAATACATTTACAAACATTCAATATATTACTTACCGTTAGAAGCGCTGGCCCTCTGACTCCCGGGGAAACAGGAAGCTCATGTACCGTGAAGGCCTCAAACAGCATCCGATGCCATGAAGATCCGGATCTGGTACCCAAATCTTCTTTCTTCTATCTTTAATCAGATTCTTCTATCTTCATCTGTCATTATTTCTTGATCTTCTTTATCTTCTGTCTTCATCTGTCAATCCATAAAACCCCATGGTAGATCCCAACCGATGTTGTCTCGTCGTCTTCTTGGGCTCAAATGAGGCGTCACGGCCTTAAATAGGGCTTGTGATGTCACATTTGGGCGGGAACTGGTTTAACAGCCATCTGATTGGATGTTAAAACCATGTGAAGACTTTATTTTTTTTAATGATGTCATTTATAGGGAATTATGCCAGCCAATCAGAGTGGCTGTGTTTCATTTCCCTTTATCATGACGTCACTAAGCCGGCGTCCCTTTGGATGATGTCACATACTTGACCTAAAATGACTCCGTCAGTATGGCGAGCATATATGATATATAACCAACTGTGCTTATTTTTGTAACAAATATGTATATTATGGATCTCTCTGCATTTACGTATGTTTTTTTGCTGTATACAATAAAATAGTTAGAATTTTATACAACTCGGAGCGTGCTCTTTTCTATATAATGTTATACCTATACCCTGCAATAAGGGTGTGAAACTGTTTCTACAAATATTACATCACAATGTGTGCTTTTTATTCATCGTAAAAATATAACACATTGTGAGACATTATTTGGGAAGAAAAGTGTGGACTAGCCCACGGCAGTACCATAGGTCTGCGGGACCTATGGAGACCACCTGAGGACCCCCGCACACCCACGGGTACCACCTGTGAACCCACGGGGGAGACCTGCGGGGAAGAACCGGGGACTCCACAGCTGTGGGGGCCCCGTGGATCCGCAGGGACCACCCGAGGCCACCAGACCCCTGTGGGAACCACCCGAGGGCCCTCAGAAACCTGTGGGGATGACCCAGGGACCCCCAAACACTCGCGGGCCCAGCCATGGACCCTATTGTGGCCCACAGTGACCCACAGGGACGACCTGGAGGTCCACGGTGCCTAGCAGGGACCACCCGTGGAAGCAGTAAGGGTGTACTTAGTTTTTCACACATAGCTTCTCCATTTTGGCTTTATTTTTGTTAAATAAATCAAAACACGGTGTAATATGTCATGTGTTGTTGTTCATCTGAGGTTGTTTTTACCTAATTTTAAGACCTGCTAAGGAACAGATGATTGTTATTATGTCCTGATATGTAAAACCATATAATTCAAAGAGGTTGTACTTTCTTTTTCAGATGACTGTCTATGTTAGTGAAATGTGCAAAAATCAATGTTAGGTAAAATATTACATTTTTATCAAATGAGGAAGAAGCCTGTTTTAAAATTATATGTATATGCACTTGGAGCCTCATGAAGTAGAAAATCAGGATTGTGCGACAGTTACATAGGTTAACACAATAATGAAAGGGAGAAGGACCTGACTGCTTTAAACATACAGATAAGCATACTTATCCATTTACATTCACTTTCTAGCATTCAGACAGTAAAAAAGTGAAATTAATGTACTTGTTTTCTTTTCTATTTTAAAATATACTTAAGCAGGAAATATACATTGAGATATATGTCTAATTTTAAAATATGGTGTTGAGTACATCTCACTTGGGTAATGGTTAATTTGACAAAATCCATATAAAAAAAAAATAAAAAGAACTGTAAACTTCCCAGAAAACATCACTATAATTTCTCCCTGCTTACAGAAGAAATAAATCTGACTCTGTGCTTAAGTAACACTCTAAGAAAAAAATGTTCACTTTATTGTTCCTGAAGCTAAGGAATTTGTGGCCCTCTTACTGAAATCCCAGGGTTGGCAATAGATAATTGACAAATCTTTTGCAAGGGGTCAGTGTTTTACCTTATTTATTGATATGGATTATCAATCCAATAAGATACAAAAAAAGTGTTCAAGATGTATATAAATATGTCATTTAACAGTGAACAAAGTGTTTCATGCAATTGAAACATTCCAAAAATGAATAAGCCACCACACGATTGAAGGTTGCCCTAGTAGAAAGTGGTGTACAATTTAGTGGAATTTCATGTTAGAACTGTCTGTTGCACTGTTGTGGATGACCCTTATTATTTTATTTGGCATTCTGTATTTCACCTTTTTAATAAATATGCAGCTCTCCCAATTCTACCACTCTTAAACAAGTATTTGAAAAGATAGCCGTAGTAGAGAGAAGGTAATCTGCTGTATTCTTACACGGGTCAATTGCAAATGAAAACAAAACATGCAGCTCAAATACCACTCTCCACTCTCCACAATGTCTATTTATTAAAGCACCATAGTAAAAGTGGCTGATGTGCTATAGTGGTTGACTACCCTGTAAAATGAATGATTGCTTGCCATGATTGATGGTGCACTTAGAGGAAAAAAAATCTAGAGGGAACGTGGATCACAAGAATAATAATTACAATTTTAATGTGAGAATTTCAGTTTATAAAATGTTCCTGACAAAAATATAAACATAATTTAATATGATAAAATTATAATTGTTTCATACAAACCCCCAAAAATCAAAGGCCTCTCTCTAATTTGGTGCCACCACTGAGGATAACCTTTTGGGTTTCCCTGGAGCTGCTGCCCCCTTACTCTGTCTGACCGAGTGCTTTCACACTGGGCCCACCCACATGTAGTCTTTTGTCCCAACAACATGCTTGGGTAAAAATACAGTTCTCAGAACTACCTCTCTGAATTAAAGAACCCCAAAATATTCTTTTGTTTCCATTTATGACAACTATGTAGTCTAACCCTCAGCCAGATTTCAATCCAGGTGCAAATATTTTTGTCGAGTCCAATTTGCTTTATTTTGTACACCAATCTCTTTTGGGGCACTGTATAAGAAGTCTTTGAAAAATTCAAGTAGACCACATCAACTGCACTAACCTGGTCTAAATTCCTACTTTTCGCCTCAAAGAAACTAAGATTAGTTTGGCACAACCTATCCTCCATAAATCCATGCTGATTATTACTAATAGTTTTGTTGTCTATTAGGCATTCCTGAATATTATCCCGTACTAAGCCTTCAAGTAGCTTCCCAACTATTAATGTCAGGCTTACAGGTGTAATTCACCAGTTGTGATCTAGCTCCTTTTGAATTGTACTTGTAGACACTACATCTACTTTACGTCAATCTTATGGTAGTGAGCGTGTGGAAATGGAATATTAAATGTAATTGTTACACTATTACTTAATTTAGCTCCCTAAGAACTCTTGGTGCATGACTTCAGGGCCAGGTGCTTTATTTCCTTTAATTTTATCAAGCCACCTATACACTTCTTCCTCAGTTAACCAATTGTTTGTTAAAACAGCAATACTATATTCCCCCCCCCTTTTTTTTTCCTTATGTGTATATGTAAAGCATGTGACAACATATGATCCTACATTCTTACCTAAGCTGGCAATCATTTGGTGCTCCTGTTATAGATCTGTAAAAATCCTGATTGTTTCCGTAACGAAATGGCCACATTCTAACTGTGTTACAGTCTGTAAAATGCTGCAGCTGATATGTAACTTTATATTAGTAAGTGCTACACATAATTGTTACAGCTTTCAGAGTAATAGTCAGTCTGCTGTTTGGAACACAGCAACAGATCGGTATTATACTTTACTGTCAAAGGGTAGAGCTCAAAAAAGTGTGTGTCAGAGTCTGTTTCAAAAGAGGAAGTGGATGTGACTTTCTAAATGGTTGCTGTAGCAACCACATAATTCAGTACATCAAAAATATCATTAAAAATAGCACTGAGTAAAAAAAAATGCACACAGTATTATCTAATACAGGGGTCTCCAAACTCAGTCCTCAAGAGCTGCCAACAGGCTGGATTTTATGGATATCCCTGTTTCAGCAGAGGTAGCTCAATCAGTGGCTCAGTCAAAGACTTGACTGATTGATTGAAGTTGTGTCCTCCTCCTGTGACACTATTATTTTAATTGATTCCTCCCTAGTAAACAGTCAGTAAACAGTCGCAGTTCATAACATAAAATAACATATGCAGCTAAATAAATCAAATACAAAACAATAAGATGTCTGTAGTTATAACAGCAATATTCAGATTTCTTGTCATAAATCCTAGTGGACTTGGGAAGAGAGTCAGTAACCCATTAGCACACAATGCACTAACTGAATGAAGACAAATGGAGGATTCACTAAGGTCCATTGTGGGTAACAAACTTGATTTGGCTTAACTATCAATACAATCAATGGCAGTTCCTGTCAAATTGGGTGAGTTACCCCACAATTGGTCTTAGCAAATCTCCTCCAAAGACCTGAGATCTCAGTACTAACTTATAATGAGTTTCTCTCTGATCTTCTCAGAGGTGTGAATTTATAATCTTAAATGTGCAACCTTTCAAAAGTTGTTTTATTTAGTTTTTTAGGACAGCATATAACATAGTAGTATTAAATATATTTAACATCCTATGTTTTTTCTTTTCAATCATAATTAATAATACAAAAATTTGCATTTATCCCAAAAACCGCATCCCATTGACATCCTTTTAATTGAGACTAAGAATAAGGAAAACATGATAGAAGTCTAACGCCAAGTTTCCGTACTTAATATGTTAATGCCTAACTTATAAGTTCCTCATACATTCATTCAGTATAGATGTTTTTTTCACCTAATCAATTCCACTGAAGTAATACTCATCTATTTATTGCACCAAAGTCCATAGTTTTTTTAGTCCATTTTTGTCTGCCTAAGGCCCAGGCCATGGTTAGTGCTTGCTTGCTTAAGTGTGCTCTCGCTTGCTGATGCTTGCCACTGAGCCCCTACAGCCGCAATTAAAGCAGCGTTAGTAGGGGCTCGCGCATGCTTTCCGTTGCTTGCTGAGGCGCGCTTGAACAGAGCCGACAGTGAAATTTTAAATTCACGCGCTGACTTCGCTCACGTGACGCCTCAGCAACCAATGGAAGGAGAGCAGTGAAATGTGTCTGGCGCCAGCGGAGTGAGTGAGTGTGTGTGTGTGTGTTGATGTGCGTGTGTGTGTGTGTGTTGATGTGCGGTGCTGTCAGCCTGCGGGAGATGGAGGGGGCTTGTGCCGCCAGTGGGGGGGAGTGGGTGATGTGCCCCTTTCTGCCCGATCCCTGTGGCTGTCAGCATGCGGGAGATGGAGGGGGCTTGCGCCGCCGGGGGGGGTGATATATCCTCCTTCTGCCCCGATCACCGTAGCTGCCTCCCTGCCCACGCGGGAGATGGGGGGGGGGGGGCCAATATAATGCCGCAATGGGGGTATATGTAAAGAATAAAGGAACGCACCCTCTCCTACGCGTTTCGTACTTTCGTACTTCGTCAGGGAATGATGGAGGAGGTTCCAGGGGCGGTTCTTATACACTCAGCATTATTGCTATTGGTTCAGGGTAATTGTATTCAACTCCCCCCACCTGGAGAGACATTCACTCATCCCGTGGAGGGACTCAAGTTACAAAGACATTTTTTATATAAACATACATGGGATAAAGCACACTTAAAAAAATAATAAACTTTAATAATTCGAATCAAGGCTTTTACAAATATATATATATATCAAATCAAGACTCTAAAAGTAAAGAAACAAAAAATTAGTCACATAATAAAAATCACATTTAGAGATGTAAAGTGCTAACTCCCAATAGTTAAGAGTAACATAGATTAGCATATGATTTCTAGTAAATATATAAATACATATGGAAATCTATAGGATAATGTAATGGTCTAGGAATAGATCTTAGGGGTTAAAGTTTGTTAGAGTTATTTCAAAGAGAGAAGGTATTCTGATAATCCTTAAAGGTATTAATTTTATATAACTTAAAATATATTTTAAAATAATTAATTAAATATTTCTTAAAACACTGGTGCAGTTCATGTTTAATTGAAAAATTACTAATTAAAAAAGAGACCATACGTCAATCTCCTCATTTAGACCTAGTGGAGACAGAGTCTGGAGTTTATAAATCCACAGACTTTCTTGTTTGGACAATTTCTTGTCTCTGTCACCACCACGTCTACCTGATTGTACAATCTGAATTCCCACATATGTCAAGAGCGAAGAGTCACAGTCATGTTTGATTTTAAAATGTCTGGACACGCTATGTTGTTCTAATCCTAATCTGATGTTTCTAGCGTGTTCTAAAATCCTGACTCTTAAAAATCTTTTAGTTCGCCCAATATATTGGTATCCACAGGGACACTGCAATAAATAAACCACATATGTGGATTTACAAGATATGCAATCTTTCACTGTGAATTTTTCCTTAGTCGTGTTAGATATGAAAGATTTGCGGTTAGAACTTAACATTTTGCAGGCTTTGCACTTCCCACAGCAAAAGTTGCCGTTTGGCTTAGTCGGCATCCATGATGGCTCCAGTGACATATTAGTAGGGAAACCAATATCACTAGGTGCTAGGAAGTGCTTGAGGGTCTTAGCCCGACGATAGATAAAGCTTGGTTTGTTTTGGAGAGAGGGCCCCAAAATAGGATCATTACAGAGAATGCCCCAGTTTTTATTAATTATTTTTTGCACACTAGTGCTCACTGAGCTAAACTCTGTAATAAATGGGACTTTTAGTTTGTCGTCTACCTCATCATTTGTTGTTCTTTTCATCTTCTGAATCAGTAGAGAGTCCCTATCCATTCTATCGACTTTTTCTAAAGAGCTGAGCAAAAGGGCCTTATCATACCCACGTTCTATAAATTTATCCAAAAGAGAGACCGATTGAACTTCAAAGTCAGCTTGGAGACTGCAGTTACGTTTAATACGCATAAACTGACTTTGGGGTATGTTGTCAATCCAGGATCTTTTGTGATTACTGGAAGACAGAAGGAAGCTGTTAGTATCCACTTTTTTAAAGAAAGTTTTAGTGTTGATGTTTTCACCCACCCTTGACATTAAACTTAAGTCCAAAAAATCTATCTGACTTACATTTGTCTCAGATGTAAATTTCAAATTGTAATCATTCGAGTTCAGATAGACCTTAAAGAGCTCCAAAGTGTCCTCAACATTTTTCATATTGCGGGACCTGCCAAGGACTCTGTACACTGCTCGACTGCATATCGCCAGGAGTGACCGCACTAAAGACGGATCCCGGCCGAGATCGCTGGCCGGATGACGTTCACACCCCAGCCAACGTGGACTAACCAGGAAGAGTACGCGGTTGATCCACCCCTGAAACAACTGCTGTGAGCTCCGTGAAGGCGCGGGAAGGTTCCGCCAACCCGCTGTGCGAGCGCTGAGCTTGTATACTGCTGCATCCAGATACCGCACATCTTTAGGGAGGACGTCCAATGTCCCGTGCCTGTATCCCGTTATGCCTGGCCGTGGTAACATGTCCCTAACATGTCTTGCTATTAACCCTTCTTTTTGATGTACGTGCAATACCTCACCTTTATTTTTTATAAACTATTAAATAAAAAAAATAAAGCCATAATCTGAGTGTATAAGAAACCGCCCCTGGAACCTCCTCCATCATTCCCTGACGAAGTACGAAAGTACGAAACGCGTAGGAGAGGGCCGCGTTCTCTTTTATTCTTTACATATACCCCCATTGCGGCATTATATTGGGACATTTGGTTTCATTGCGGGACCTGCAAGGGACTCTGTACACTGCTCGACTGCATATCGCCAAGGAGTGACCGACACTAAAGACCGACCGCCGAGAGACGCTGCCGGATGACGTCACACGCAACGTGGTACTAAAACCAGGAAGAGACGCGTGATCCACCCCTGAGAACAACTGCTGTGAGCTCCTTGAAGGCGCGGGAAGGTCCCCCAACGCTGTGAACCGAGCTGAGCTGTATACTCTGCATCCAGATACACAGCAATCTTGAGGAGGACTTCCAATTCCCTTGCCTGTATCCTTTATGCCTGCCGAGTGGTAACATGTCCCTAACATGTCTTGCTATTAACCCTTCTTTTTGATGTACGTGAAAAAAAAAGGAAAAAAATAGAAAAAACAATACCACCTTTTTTTCTTATAAACTATTTAAATATACTACACTATGGTTTTTTTGCGCTGTTCTTTTTTTGTTTCTATCTAGCTTGGTGTTTGAACCATTCCCACTGATCAGCAGCACAAAACATCACCTATCAGGTTGTATTATTAATTTATATATAAGTCACTATTCTTTAGCACAGACCACACTGAGCGCAACATTTTTCTGTTTTCACTTTAATCTTTAGGAAGAGAAGTCCCTGCTCCCAAGAGCTTACAATCTAATTGGTAGCTAGGAAGAACGTACAGAGACAGAAGGAGGGCTTTCTGGTAAGCACCTCTGCTATAGACAATAAATCTAAATGTGGCAAGTAAAAAAAAGAGGTATGATATCACAAACCAAATTTTTGTGAAAATATAACAATAAGTGAAACACAGTTAGATCTTATACAAAACAGTGTAACCAGTACAAAATAATGCTAAAAGCATAAATAAATTGCACAAATAAAATATATATGTGAGTACTTGGATATCTCTTTGAATTTCCAAAAAAAATGTAACATTTTCAAAGTAACAAAGAGATGGAGTACTTCATGGAGACTTCTGGCAGCTTTGTATTAGATGTACCACATCCACAAGTAGATTTGCAGGAAACAAAATGTGCACGCTCCATAGTGCAATAACGTTAAAAAAGTTATTTAATGCTGCTGATAGTATATGATTATTTAGTGCAGATATGCACTTACACAGAAAGGTAGATAAAAGGAATTGGAGAGAACAATAATAGTCACCACCCAGAAACTAGGAACCACACAATAAAATATCCAAGGGGTATCCCAGAAAAGAATGTCCATATGGGTCAATAGCCAAACAATAAAGGCCTTGCAAAAAGCTAGCTGTCACAGGACATGGTGGAAAGACCAGTATAAATGTTATTCACCCACTCAGTGAAACTCTTCCCTAATCCAATGATGTCACTGGCTTCAAGTGTTATATCTGCCCTATGCATTTTAGGTTGGAAAGTCTAAAATATGTTAAAATCCTAACGGGTTCACACACTTTTTCTCGCCACTGTACATATAACACACATGTATTTGTGTCCCCTTTATGACCCATGTTAAACTGGAGTTTTACAATGCTACAACATTCCCACATGGTCTCTTTTGACCCCACACACTGATCAATACTGTAGAAAACACTTGATTAGTGTTTTTATAATAAAAAAAAAATCGAAAACACTTGGATAGTGTGTTTATAAAACTGATTCCTTGTGTCTACAATAAAGACACATTATAGATTATTATATGTTTAAGTAATAATCCCGAAGAACAGGGCATTACTGGCCAATAATGCCCTGGCTGGAAGAGTTGAAGGCCCGAGGCGAAGCCTAGGCCAGTAATGCCAGTATTGGCCAGTAATGCCCTGTTCTGAGGGGATTATTACTATTATAGGCTAAATGTAGATTTTTTTTCATAAATAATAGACACTTTTGTATAGTTATATAGATTTTTTTATTAAAATAAAATGGTAAATACATGAAACCACCTCAATATACGCTTACACTGCAGATATCTATATCCACACACTGCCGCCCCCTCTGTGTACACACACACACACACAT